>JAXIVD010003450.1:0-45949 GCA_036785275.1 Cancer borealis
ATAATTTTCCTTATCATTATTAGTATTATTAATGATATTATAATTATTTATCATTATTATGATTATTATGATCATTCTTCCCACCAAGTGTCCCATCCTTCTCTCTCTTTTTTTTTTTTCTCTCTTCTCTCTCTCTCTCTCTCTCTCTCTCTCTCTCTCTCTCTCTCTCTCTCTCTCTCTCTCTCTCTCTCTCTCTCTCTCTCTCTCTCTCTCTCTCTCTCTCTCTCTCTCTCTCTCTCTCTCTCTCTCTCTCTCTCTCTCTCTCTCTCTCTCTCTCTCTCTCTCTCTCTCTCTCTCTCTCTCTCTCTCTCTCTCTCTCTCTCTCTCTCTCTCTCTCTCTCTCTCTCTCTCTCTCTCTCTCTCTCTCTCTCTCTCTCTCTCTCTCTCTCTCTCTCTCTCTCTCTCTCTCTCTCTCTCTCTCTCTCTCTCTCTCTCTCTCTCTCTCTCTCTCTCTCTCTCTCTCTCTCTCTCTCTCTCTCTCTCTCTCTCTCTCTCTCTCTCTCTCTCTCTCTCTCTCTCTCTCTAGTTCAGTAATACTCTCACCCATCAAGTAACACACATCGACAGTAAGGTCAGGGGTGAGAAGCCAGTATGTCACACGCCTCGAGGATGTGGAATCATAAATGGATTGTTTTAGGAAGTTCAGTCCTACCTCGGTATCGTTTATGTTGTCTGTGATCAGGCCTCGTATATGCTTACATGTTGCAGTGTTTGTAGCGAGAACAAATTTCATAGCATGCATCCACGGATCATCCATCATATGTTGGCGCTCCTCCCACAAGCGTTGAAAAAATTTACGTTGTTTGCCAAACACTAATTATTTGAGTGGTGGCAAGCCAAGTTCAACATAACAAATATCCGTACCTGTTGTCATGCGAACGCCAAGCAGTTGCTTCACAGCCCAGTTGTATAATTTCTCAACTGGTTTCAAGTCCCGTTGAGCCATGACTCGCACCCATACAACACTGATGACATCAGGGCAGCATTGATACCTTAAATTTTACTTGAAATGGAATATCACTATTTTTTTAAGAAAAGATACAAATTTAAGTACATGGCACATCTTTGCTTCAGCGTGCGCAGATAAAGCTGACGACAATGACCCATCTGAAGTGAAAAGGCTGCCCAGATACGTGTATCTATCACACCACTCTACAGTAATTTGCTCTATAATAAATGGTGCCCTCTCCTCTGGCAGACAATTCAAGGCAAAGAATTTAGTTTTCACATTATTAACACACATTCCATGACCCCTACAATACTCATTTAATAGCGTTAACTTTCTCTGCATCCCTTGTCTCGTTGTTGATAAAAGGACTGTATCGTCCATTAATACTAAGGTGTGCAGCCACACAAGAAATCCGTCCCCATCACAGCCATTCCTAATGAGAGCAATAAGGTCATTGACAAATATAATAAATAACAAGCATGAACACACACACACACACACACACACACACACACACACACACACACACACACACACACACACACACACACACACACACACACACACACACACACACACACACCTATTTGTATATTTAAATTATGTCTTATAAGTTTATTTCTATTCACCTTTTAAATACAAATAAATGTTAGAATTATTGAGAGAAAGAAAGAGAGAGAGAGAGAGAGAGAGAGAGAGAGAGAGAGAGAGAGAGAGAGAGAGAGAGAGAGAGAGAGAGAGAGAGAGAGAGAGAGAGAGAGAGAGAGAGAGAGAGAGAGAGAGAGAGAGAGAGAGAGAGAGAGAGAGAGAGAGAGAGAGAGAGAGAGAGAGAGAGAGATTTGCCCATAGGTGAACTGTCGTGTTCTGCTTAAGATAGGCAGAACACAGGAGTTCACCTTTGGGCAAAATGATTTATTTGAGTTTAAATAAAAAAAAAGGAGAGAGAGAGAGAGAGAGAGAGAGAGAGAGAGAGAGAGAGAGAGAGAGAGAGAGAGAGAGAGAGAGAGAGAGAGAGAGAGAGAGAGAGAGAGAGAGAGAGAGAGAGAGAGAGAGAGAGAGAGAGAGAGAGAGAGAGAGAGAGAAAGGATTATTATTTGAGGATTAAGATGAAGGACGGGTCACTGGAGGTCAGCCAATGACAGATCCCATGAAAAAGGAGGTGACATATGTCGCCTGATTCAGTATTTTGGTTAGGAAGAGCCTGGTATACTCTCCTTGCGATCAGTGTGAAGGTTAGGGAGAGCCTCGTAGGGATTCCAGGGGACTGTACATGTTACACAAAGCGGGGAGCCCGCCGGTGTAGTAGTGAGTCAAGACACGGCGGTGTGTCCCGCGCGTGGCTTGTCTGTTACTGGTGGGTGGTGGCGGTCCTCACCACCCGTCGCCCGGCTGGGCGCGGGCGGCGATCAGCGCGGGAGGGGGGGTGCTGTTCGCAGCACCTTCAGCAGCACATTTGTTGGTGTGCGGCGGACCAACTGGGCAGCACTTGCCTCTCGCGCCCTCAGTAGGGCGCCTCGTACAGGGTGGGCGGCGGGCGCTGGCTCTGGCCTGAGGCAGGCGGTGGCTGGGCAGGAAAGGAGGTAGTGCACCAGTGGGCGCCGGGAGCGGCCGCCGCAGTGCTCGCACCTCCCCGCCACAAAGTTGTCGTGTAGCTCTTCCCGCGTGCAGTAACCCAGCCTGACACGCTGCAGCAGCACGCCGTCTGCTCTGGACTGGTGGTCCAGTGGGCGGTAGGCGGTGGCTGCAGCATACCACGCCGCTTGCTTCTTGGACGCCTCCCATTCCTGGTGTTGCTGGTGGGCGTTGTGGGCGGCCATGCGCTTGGCCTGCGCCTTGAACTGCTGCAGGCTGGGGCGCACGGTCCAGGTGATGGTGGGGCCGTGGGCTGCTCCCTTGGCGGCCTCGTCGGCAGCCTCGTTACCGCGCACGCCCACGTGGCTGGGAATCCAGTGGAGCTGGACCCGCCTGCCCTGTGCTGCCAGGTCCTGCAGGGTGCCCAGGATGGTGGTGGTGAGGTGGATGTTGTCCCTGGTATGGGCGTGGGCGTGCTGCAGCGCTTGCAGCCCCGACCTGGAGTCCGTGTGTATCACCACTGTGGCCTCCCGGCGGAGCAGAGCGTGCTGAAGGGCGTGCAGGATCGCTACCAGTTCCGTCTGGAGGGTGGAGCAGTGGTCTGACGTCCTCCACGCCCGCGTCAGACCGCTCGTGACGAAGGCGGCGCCGGACCTCCCGCTGTCGGGATCGACGGAATCGTCGGTGAAGTAGATTGCGCTGCCCGGCTCCGTGACCTCAGACATGGATCTAAGGGCGTGTTGGCGTAGCTCCTCGGTGAGGCAGTGCACCTTGCTGGCGGGCAGCTGTGTGGCGGTGAAGTCGGCGGCGGGGAGCTCCCATGGTGGTGGTGGAGTGTAGGCAGGGTGGGGTGTGTCAGGGTCACACCACAGCCAGTTCTCCGCCTGGCTGAGGGTGGTGGCTGCTAAGGTGACGTTTATGAGCCACCTGTTGTTGCGCAGACACTCGATGCCCTGCACGTCGCGCTGGAGCACTCTGGCCACCCGGCAGGCCACGATACACTTCACCCTGGCGGTGAGGGGCATCAGGTGGGCTTCGCTCTGCATGACACAGGCGCTTCACCACCTCGGTGCCCCCAACATGGTCCTCATGGCGGTGTTCTACACCACCTCCAGGCGCTGCTGCTGCTGCCGGGGCAGCGCTACGAGGACAGGTGCACTGTAGTCCACCAGGGAGCGCACTGCCTGCAGGTAATAGAGGCGGAGGATGGGGAAGGTGGCCCCCGCGCTCGGCCGCGTCATGACCCTCATCAAGTTGAGCCGGGCCTGCGTCCGTTCCCTCAGGTATGTGACGTGCTGCGTGAAGGACAGCTGCCTGTCCACCCACACCCCGAGGTACTGGTAGGAGTCGGTCCAAGCCAGCCCGACTCCCTGGACGCTCAGCAGCTGGCCGGCAGGCGTGGGAGTCTTGATGGCCATGGCCCGGGACTTCACTGCCGAGATCTTGAGCCCCAGCTCTTCGCACTTGGCGGTGATGAGGTGCAGCGCCACTTGAGTCCGCGCGAGCTTGTCACCACGCCCGGTGACGACAAGGGCGAGGTCGTCAGCGTAGCTGAGGAGGATGGTTCCTTCCCGGAAGGGGAGCGCCACCAGCTGCTCCATCAGCACGTTGAAGAGGAACGGGCTGAGGATGCCGCCCTGGGGCGTCCCGTTCTCGAAGGTCAGGTAGGGAGACTTGTGGCCCTGGAACCTTACACGGGCCTGGCGCTGCTGAAGGTAGTCCTGGAGCCAGCCCAGCAGTCTCCCTCGGATGCCCTTCCTCACAAGGGCGGCGAGTATGGCGTGGGGGCTGGCCAGCTCGAAAGCCTTCTCGAGGTCGAGGAAGACTACGATGGTGGGCTGATTGTTGGCGTGAGCCAGGAGGGTGATGAAGCAGTCGCGAGGTGACGTTCCACTACGCCCCACGCCACACCTGCCTCCCAACACCCCAAACAAGTCACTTTCATTCAGTCACCCCGTAGACGTCAGACAATTTTCTACTTTTACTCAGGGTAGACTAGCTCATTGTTTGTCTTCAGAATTTATTTAGTCTTGTATTGTACTACGTACATTTGCCCACACATCACTATCTATTGCTTGTTTTCAGTGCTCTCTATTCTTCTTAACACACTTCAGAATTTAACCTCTTACAATAAGGAAGTAGAAATAATAAGCGAAATCAGCCCTGCACCCGCACACATACACACACTTAGCCTGCATAATAGCTTGTCATAGTTGCATTAGTTCTTTCGTGGTGTTATATAAGAGTGGCGAGGCCTGGCATGGGCACAACAGACATAACAGTGATGTTTTCAGGGGCTAACGCTCATTTCATTACCTCGGGTTCTTGATATCTAATTAATGAAGCCAAACGCATGACGCCACTGAGCATCACTCGCTAATGAACATTAATTGTAATTGTAATGTGGGGGGGGGGGGGGAATGTGCCAGGCAACAAAGGCCATATGGCACTATGAATGAACATTAATAATTTGCTGTTTTAATGTTATCAGACTAACGAGCTGCCCCAAAAAAACTGCAAGAACAAAGAAAATATTGCATAGTATGACGATTAATTGTTATGACTTATGAAGCTAACTGGCTACAAGGTGTTACTAGGCTAACGGGCGCCGTTGCTAATATATGAAGAGGAAAAGAAAATTTGGGTGAAATATTGCATAGGGCACGGCAACAATATTTTGAAGTAATAATTTCTATACTGGTGGCTCTCGGGTAGGACAGCCAGACAGACATTGCAGTGGCCTTAAATAAATAAATAAATAAATATATATATATATATATATATATATATATATATATATATATATATATATATATATATATATATGATTCTTAATCTGATCATGTTTTTGTAGCGAAATGAAGGTAGTGAGTGATTCCTGTATCTGCCTGGTGATTCTATGTTAAGTTCCCAGCCAGGTGGGAATACGAGGCTGTCAAGGTGGCTGCCAGAGGCCCCAGCATCACCAAGCACATGCCTTCCAGCCTGCAACAAATGAAAGCCCAAATGAGACGCGCCGCAGTCCACAACACGCACCAGAGGCACCGGTAGCTGGAAACCAGGAAGAGGCAGGTGGCCTGGTACGCTGCAACCACTACCTACCACCCATTTGGCGCCACCCAACAGCGACCCAGGGGAGACGGTACACTCCTGCAGCGTATAAGACTGGGCTACTGTACAGGAAGGAGCTACATGACTTCCAGGTTCAAGTGTGCTACCACTGCGGTATGCACAGCCGACGTCCCCTGCTGCACCATTTCATCATTTGCACCATATATATACATACATATGTACCGAGGGTCAGAGTTGTTGGTTTACGAACAGAAAACGAATATAAAAATAATGGACAACTTTAATGATGAATAAAATAAATAAAGTACTCGCTATATCCGTGGTGGTGCTCTTACAAATGCTTATCCACCCTTAGCGACACAAACATAAACATATACCTTAACACAAATATTCCTATTCTATCCTACCTAACTATACGTGAGGGAACTGATGGAAAAACGACCAAAATACACTCACACCACAAATATTGTTTGAGAGTCACTGGGTCCTTCTGGCCGTCGTCCTTGTTTGAGAGGCAACTCCACATGCAGCCTTCGTCAAACACCAACCGAAAGACAGTCTTTTGCTGGTCCTCTCGGCAGCTGTCTGGAGCGGGGTCACGGAACACTAGTGACTGACCTTCCGCCCAGACCGGTATATATATCCTCAGTTCCAGTGACGTCAAGCGTTTTTCCCATCATCCTCTTTCGCTAGTAGTACCTACTCTAACCATAACAAGGTATCTTAACGAGCGTCGAGAATACGAGGATTTACCGGTGATTCCGCAAAGGAATCACCGTAATGATAGTTGGCCCGTTGTACTCGGTACACGGCTTTCCTCTTTAAAAAAAATAAATCCTCGTATTCTCACACTAGTAAGAACATGAGTTTATATATTATCAACATAAGTCGGGACCGGTCTTCTTCTTCTTCTTCTTCTTTCTTCTTGTCTCTATGCAAGACTTCCGAGTCAGACGTGACTCGACCTCCTGGTCGGAATAGGTGAAGCCAACTCCCACCAGTCCTGGCAAACTGAGCAGGGTGGTGATCCTCAGCGGGGCTTCACCAAGCCTTCGTCCTTGGGGGGTAACATCCAGGTCCTTTCCCTGGGGCAGAGTCCAGAGCCCCCAGGATTGCGGTGATCACTGCTTCAGCTGCGGGACCAGTGTTTCAGCTCGGCATTTCCTTAGCTGCAAAAAAGTTTTAGAGGCAGTAACCTTTCCTCAGAACACTCAGGGGTCTATTAATCTCTCTCCTCAGCACTCCTCTACGTATCTTCTCACAGGCCTCCGTTGTCGGGCTGTGCGTGGCTCTTCCATATCCTCCTCACCATCCTCGGAAGGCAACACGATCTCGCTCATGTCGATTATATACCCCTCCTCCCCTACAAAACGTTTTAATTTGTCTGGTGCCCGGAGGATTGTGTCGCCACTGAAAGTGTTTTCCAGCTCGTATGACACTCCTCCCTGCTTCACTTCCTTCACTTTATAGGGGCCAATCCACTTTATCCCTAGTTTGCGTTCGATGGAAGAGCTAATTTGTTCTTTCTTTACCCACACTAGATCACCCACACTTACTGTTTGTTCTTTTCTACCGAGATTAGCTCGCGCCAACCACTTCCGGCTGTTGTCACGGGATGTTTGCTTCACTACCTCCAGGGCGACACCAATGTCTATCTCATCGTCCACCTGTGGTAGAGTTATCCCTATAACTCTCGGAGCGTGGCGATTGAACATTAAGTAGTGTGGTTGTTCTCCTGTGGTCTCGTGTACCGCCGCGTTGAGTATTTGTTGGCACTGGGTGATATAGTCGGGCCACTTAATTGGTTGACCCTTACTCAAGCACGCTAACACGGACTTAAGGGTTCTATGTAAACGTTCGGTGATGGAGTTTCCTTGAGGATGGTAGGGAGTGGAGTAGACTTGGTGAATTCCGTGGGCTTTACAGAAGTCCGCCAGGAGGTGAGAACGGAACTCGCAAGCATTATCAGCCAGGAGCGTTTTTGGCCTTCCATAGTCCCCCACGTATGATCTAATACCCCTAACTACCTCTTCAGCCTGCCTCGAACGTAATTTTAACAATTTTACAAACCTTGAAAAATGATCTACTATGGTTAATACATATCGATGACCTCTTCGAGCAGGAGTCATTTCAGTTATATCTACACTGATTCTATCCAAAGGCTGGTTTACAGGAGGCAATTCTCGCCACTGCCTTTGTAAAGTTGAGGCTGACTTAGTTTGCTGACAAGTTAGGCATTCTCTTACAAATTTCTTCACATCTGCCTTTAAATTTGGCCAATAAAAATATTCTTCCGCCTTTAATATTGATTTGAGTTGACCTAAATGTCCTGATTCTTTTTCATGAATAATAGTAAGGGCTTTCTTTTTCATCACCGTGGGCACCACCAACAAATAGAGCAAGGTGTTATCTCTTTTCTGTTTAGAATAATAAAGGACTCCATCTTCTACAATAAACTGATTTAAGATTACTGGAGGATATTTATGTCGTGGTACTTGTCTTCCTTCTAAATATTCTTTCATTTCTCGCCAACGGGGTTCATCTACTTGGGCTTGTATGAACTCATCTTTGGTCATCCCTAGGAACGTATCTTGCCCTACCATTCTAACTACCTTAACTGGACGGCTTAGTTGATCAGCCACCACGTTCTTAGATCCGGCTTTATATTCCATTTTATACTGAAACTCCCTCATCTCTAATATCCACCTATTCATCCTGGGCGATTTGGTTCTTTGCCTGAACACAGAAATGAGGGGTTGATGATCGGTGCGGATCAGGACGCGCACTCCCCACAAATAATGGTGAAAGTTCCGGCAGGCTAACACTACAGCTAACGCTTCCCTGTCGGTTGTGGAATATCTTATTTCGGCCGGTCTTAATTTCTTTGAAAAGAATCCTATCACTCGTGGTTCTTTCCCATCATATTGCATCAGCACTGCTCCTACATGAGTAGCACTAGCATCGGTTTCTAATATAAACTCCCGATTCATTACTGCTTTAGAAAGGATTGGGGCATGGGTGAGTTTACATTTTAAAGTCTCAAAAGCATTCTGACATTCACTGGTCCAGTCAAATATTTGGCCTTTTTTTGTAAGGTTGGTAAGAGGGGCCAGAATCTTTGAGAATTTTTCTATGTGGCGGCGATAAAATGAGCACATCCCGATGAAACGCCGCGTTTCCTTGATAGTAGCGGGTGGCTTCATTTGGGTTACTGCGTCTACGTTACGTGGGTCAGGACGATACCCTTCCTTTGACACTATATGTCCTAAGAATTTTACTTGTCTTTGACCAATATTACACTTGGAGAGGTTAAGTTTTATACCTACAGACTTTAGGTGTTTAAATAACTTTTCCAGCCTCTCAATTAAAGTAACGTAGTCTGCCGCATATACAATAAGATCATCAAGATAACTTTTAACCCAATTTTCTTTAAGTAGGGGGGCTAGAGCTTGGTTCATTTGTCTAGCGAATAAAGCGGGGCTGCAGCTCAAACCGAAGGGCAATCTTTTAAATCTATAGAGTGAGATTCCATCACTAAAAGTAGTTAGGTCCCTGCTGGATTGATCGAGGGCGATTTGATAATATGCATCCTTCATATCCAAAGTGGCATAGTAGTCACTTCCTGATACATTCTCTACTAACTCTTCTAACTTAGGAAGAGGATGAATATCCATAGCTAGTTGTTTATTTACTTTTCTATAATCTAAACAGAGTCTTTTGTCTCCCCCTGGCTTATTAACTAAAACTATTGGGGACAGCCAAGCCGCAGTTGAACTTTCGATAATACCTTTCCCTTCTAACTCCTTTAATATTGACTGAATCGCCTCCTTTGCTTTCTCGGGATAACGGTATAGAGGCGTACGGCAAGGTCTTGGATCGTCTACCTGTATATGAGCTGGTTCTGCTTGAATTAAACCTAATTCGCCTGGATGTACTATAAAAAGTTCTTGATGTTGTTGGATGATGTGAAATAATTGTTCTTTCTGTTCTGGATTTAAATGTGACCAATCACGAGATTCTAGGATGGACTGCAGTTTTTCCCAGCGTGTTTGGTAATTACTAACACAATCATTCTCAGGTCCGAGAGCCTCACTAATACGGGAGATAGTAACGGGGGTTTCTTCTGTTTCTAATTGTTCATCTTGTACTCGTTCATAGGTGACTAACAATGTTCCGGGGTGCAAGTTTAACCCTACCTTGGTGTTATTAATGACGGGGATAAACAAAGTTTGATCTTTAGTGACAGTCATAACCATTCCATTCTGGACGTACTGATGTCTGGCTTCAACCATTACTACTGTGTTAGGTTGTTCATCGACTTTAATTTCCACCATGGTCGTTAAGTAACAGTCCAGGTGTTTACGAGTAGTTAATCTGCCATATTTGGGGCGGTTATTGGGGTGGTTATTAGGGGCGGGTCGTGTTTCTCTTACCACCCTTTGAACTTTACCATATTCATTTGTTGTTAACACTAAAGGATAAATCAAGTTATTCCAATAAACTTTTCTTGCTTGGTAATCTAACGTAAATGTAGCTTGACTGATGGCATTCATACCGAGCAAGGCTGATGGACGCAGATAATTATCAGGAATTACCGCTACTTTAATGGTAATTGGGTGATTACTGATACTAGAAATGGTAACACTAGCTTGACCCAAAACTCGTAATTTACGACCAGTAATTCCTTGCAATGGGGGAATTCTTGAACTAGGTTTTATTTCCAGCCCTAATTCTTCCGCTGCGCTAAGCTTAAGTAGAGATACATCACTACCTGTATCTAACATTACTTCGAGCACATGATGGTTAACGTCCAGGTTAATGACCGGTGATTGTCACGCTATTCTCCCTCGAGTCATATTAATTCTCCCGGGACAACCTGGGTGTCCTCTTCGACAATTCATACGCAGGCAATCATAGCAGGAGCCTGGGCGAGGTTGTTTACGACATTCTGCTATAGAATGACTATTAGCTCGACAATAAGGACAATATTTTTCTCTCCTATCCCATTGTCTAAGTCTCCTCTCGACTCTTTCTAAATTGCCCCTCCCTGTTGGTGTTCTCGGAGGGTTACGTGCTATGGCACCTTGGGATGGTAAAGCTGGTTCAATTGTTCGCACGTTATCCCGTTGTTGTGCTAGCACCACTATTCTCTCATTATCCAATTTGCTCAGAAACTTTTTAAGGGTTACATTCTGGTCCAAGTACAACTCTAGCCTATCTCTACTTTCTTTAGGCATGCCCTTCAGTAGTTTGTTTTTAATGAGCTGTTCAGTGTTAGGCACCTCTCCCGACTTTGTCTGTACTTCTAACAACGCAAGTTTACATTTTAGGTTGGTTACAAATTCTATTGGGTCTTCGTCATACGTATATTTTAAATCGTTCAAGGAATCAAAGATACGATCTTCACTTTGGTCGGTGAGTTCAGTAGTTAGGTGCTTCTTAAAGTTCTCCCACGACATAACTTCTTTATTAAGGATATTCTGAATAAATAGTGAAAGGGGTGAATCTACTCGCATCCGAACTATTTGTTGTCGTTCGTCTGTTAACTGAGAACAACTTTCTACCTGTGACAAGAAAACAGTGAGTCGTCCCGCGCCGTCTACACCATTCAACTGACGTAACTCCAGAATAGGGATATCACGTGGCTTCAAAAAGGTTTTAACTGGTCTTTCAAGGGGGGGTACAGATTCCCTGCGGCGCAGTTCACCTATTAAATCCTCAACACAAGACCTTAAATTATCCACTTCCCTTTCTAACGACTCCATTTTCCTCTGATCGTGATGACCGACTTCTGAACACTCTGGTTTTATTGCTCCATGAAGCGCTTGTTCACCCACTTCTGTTACTTCCTCCTGGGGAAACCACGAGTCGCCTAACAAGTCTATCTGAGAATTCATAATTAAAATTTAATTGGAGGGGGGAAGGACGCCCGGCGATCCGAAGACCGCGACTCACTTAACAATCTGGGGACAGGTGCCCGCAGAGGAGACTTTGAGCGTATTAGTCCACTAACACTATCACTAACACTTAAAAAAAGAAAACAATGCATCACTATTAACTCTACGTAACTATTCTAATCACCAATCACTACTCTGTAAGGGAATAAAAAATTAACTGGAAGGGGGGCTAATTACCTACTTAACTAGCACACTGTAGCGTCCTCCGGACAACGTGGGCTGATGCGTAATTTGCATCTACACCGCTGCAACCACTGTACCGTGTCTCCCGACTTTGGTTTATGAACAGAAAACGAATATAAAAATAATGGACAACTTTAATGATGAATAAAATAAATAAAGTACTCGCTATATCCGTGGTGGTGCTCTTACAAATGCTTATCCACCCTTAGCGACACAAACATAAACATATACCTTAACACAAATATTCCTATTCTATCCTACCTAACTATACGTGAGGGAACTGATGGAAAAACGACCAAAATACACTCACGCCACAAATATTGTTTGAGAGTCACTGGGTCCTTCTGGCCGTCGTCCTTGTTTGAGAGGCAACTCCACATGCAGCCTTCGTCAAACACCAACCGAAAGACAGTCTTTTGCTGGTCCTCTCGGCAGCTGTCTGGAGCGGGGTCACGGAACACTAGTGACTGACCTTCCGCCCAGACCGGTATATATATCCTCAGTTCCAGTGACGTCACGCGTTTTTCCCATCATCCTCTTTCGCTAGTAGTACCTACTCTAACCATAACAAGGTATCTTAACGAGCGTCGAGAATACGAGGATTTACCGGTGATTCCGCAAAGGAATCACCGTAATGATAGTTGGCCCGTTGTACTCGGTACACGTATATATATATATATATATATATATATATATATATATATATATATATATATATATATATATATATATATATATATATATATATATATATATTGGGTGATGGGTAATCCTCTTGGGAATCTTAGTTTTATGATGAATAATAGCACAAGTGTTGTGACGAACATCTTTATTCTCAAACGTTTCGGAGACTCAATTCTCCATCTTCAGTGAATCTAAAATGATCATATATCTAAATAATTAAATCTAAAACAATTAAGGAAATATATGTAATATAAGAAATTATAAAAGACACATAAGACATTAAAAACCTTGCGAATATAAAATCGGGCAATCTGTTAAATTAATTACTTGAGAATGTTATACAATTACAACTACCAATATCTAAAATGAGTGATAAACTTAAACGAGGTTTTGATGTAAAATTATATGGAGAAGGGGAACAATCGTAACTGATTAAGATTATTGTGTGTAGAGTTGGGAAGCAGAACTCAAACCGTTGAGGCAGGGTTTGAGTTTGCGAATGAGAAGTGATTCGGCGGTGAGGAGGTCAGTGGAGTTACTATAAGAGGTTAGTACCTCGAAGTCTGTGATAGAGAAAGGGTGGTCATTATGGTGAGAGTGATCTCTAATTGCGGAAAAGGATGGATTGGCTATCCAATTACCTGTTCGAGTGGATTTATCTTGGTGTTCACGTACTCTGTGAAACAGCCAACGTGAGGTCGAGCCCCCTTTCTCTATCACAGACTTCGAGGTACTAACCTCTTATAGTAACTCCACTGACCTCCTCACCGCTGAATCACTTCTCATTCGCAAACTCAAACCCTGCCTCAACGGTTTGAGTTCTGCTTCCCAACTCTACACACAATAATCTTAATCAGGTACGATTGTTCCCCTTCTCCATATAATTTTACATCAAAACCTCGTTTAAGTTTATCACTCATTTTAGATATTGGTAGTTGTAATTGTATAACATTCTCAAGTAATTAATTTAACAGATTGCCCGATTTTATATTCGCAAGGTTTTTAATGTCTTATGTGTCTTTTATAATTTCTTTATATTACATATATTTCCTTAATTGTTTTAGATTTAATTATTTAGATATATGATCTTCATTTTAGATTCACTGAAGATGGAGAATTGAGTCTCCGAAACGTTTGAGAATAAAGATGTTCGTCACAACACGTGCTATTATTCATCATAAAACTATATATATATATATATATATATATATATATATATATATATATATATATATATATATATATATATATATATATATATATATATATATTGTTACGCATCTCGGAAGCCGACAAGTTTCAGCCTGATAGCGGGGTATATGGGGAGAGCGCGGGTCAGTCCGACAGACAAGAAAGAAACTTTGGAAATTGGAAGGGCGGAGCGGGACTGAGGCAAGGGAGACATGGAGAGAGTGAGGCAGCAGTCTTCTTCTTCTTCTTCTGACCTATTCCGCTTGGTATCGCTTTGTAGGTCGTCTTCTGTCTACCTCTTCCTTCTATCTCTTTCTATAGATTATGCTGCTCAGTTTTGTTCAGTGTCTCTTTCTCCTTTCCCAACTCTGCAGCAGAAACTTTTTTGTACACTTCACCACTCTTTCAGTTTCCTTGTCTCCATACAACCCCAGTACAGTGGTGATTCCTCCTTTCACTTCATCTAGCCTCTTGCTCCATTCTTCCTCCCCAATAATCTCTGTAATTCCTTCTACCAGCTGTCTTCTCTCTTCTTCGTATCTATCACAGACCACTACCATATGTTCTACCGTTTCCTTCACTCCCTCACAGAATCCACAGCTCTGCTCCTGTTCATCCTTGTTTCTACCATTCAGTTTTAAGGTGCCTGTCCTTGCCTTAAACAATAATTTGCTTCTCCAATCCCCGAAGTGGTTTCCTCCCAGGTTTCTGTTTCCTACTGTACCAATTTAGTGTAGACTTCTTCTCTATTCCTGAACTCCACCTTCTCCATCCATTGTCTTCTATCCTTCTGCTTATATTCCCCATTTTCAGTCTACTCCACTCTTCTTCTAGATTTTCCTTTCTTTTCCATCTATTAACCTCTCTCCTCCACGTGGATCCTGGCCTGTTCTCTTTCATGATTTTCTTGGCCCACCTATCTTCTTGGAGTCCTTCAATTTTCTTGATAAATGATAGTTTTCCCTTGGCAATTCTTTCCCTGAAGGTACTCCACCCCATATCACCCCTTACTGCCTCCAGACCTATACATCTAATGGCCCCCAGAGCCCATCGACCTGTCATGTCCTGCGCTTTATCCAATTCTTGGATGTCCTCTGTGAATTTTGTCACCTCTGCTCCATATAAACAATGTGGGACTGCCATACCCTTCCACAGACTCCTGCCGACTTCATATTTATTGATCACCCTACTTCATTCAGGATCATCCCTGCTGCTCTCCTTGCCTTGCCTTCACTAATTTTCCTTTGTCGTTCCCCGCCTATGCCTTCACTGCTGACTTCCATTCCTAAGTAAGTGTACTTTTTCACCACCTCTAATACATTGTCTCCCAGCACCCACTGCTTGTTCCGCTCATCGTTTATATGAATCACTTTGCACTTTCGCGAACTGAACCTTAGCTTCCATTCTTTTCCATAATAGTTTGTTATTTGTAATAGTTCCTCCATATGGTTCTTATTGTCCGTCATGAGCACCACGTCATCAGTATATGCTAAGCACCCTAGTCTGCTGCCTCCAATTTCTACCCCTCTACCACTCACTCTAATTCTTGTTATCAGTTCCTCCAGATATATGTTAAATAAGGTTGGGGACATCACACAACCTTGTCTTACTTCCACATTGTTCTCCAACCATCCCGTGCTCACTGATCCAAGACTAAATTTCACTTCATTATTTTCATATAAGTTTTCTATCACTTTCACTACTTTCCTGTCCATTCCGATATGTCTTAGCAGGCTGTGTAATATTTTTCTGTCAACAGTGTCGTATGCTTTTTCTATGTCCAAAAATACCAAATACAGTTCTTTTCCAGTTACTTTACTCTTTTCAATCACGTCTCTTATAACAAATAAGTTCTCCAGTCCTCTTCCTTTTCTGAAACCTGCTTGTTCTTCACCCCATATCTTATTTTCCTCTGCCCATTGTTTTAACTTTTCATTTATCACTACACCAAACACTTTTGCCATCACATTCATTACTGCTATGGGCCTATAGTTTTCAATATTATTCTTTGGTTTCCCTCCTCCTTTGTGAATTAAAGTCACTCTACTTTTTTTTTTTCCAGTCTCCGGGTACCACTCCCATCCTCTAAAATTTTTCCGAATAACTTCCTCAATTCCTTTTTCAGTTTATTTCCTCCATACTTTATAAATTCCCCAAGGATGCCATCAGTTCCTCCGGCTTTTCTCAATTTAATTTTCCTTAAGGCCTCTTCCACGTCTCTCTCTTTTATGTGTACAGCCTCCATATCCTTTGTGTTG
Organism: Cancer borealis; assembly: GCA_036785275.1. NCBI lineage: Eukaryota > Metazoa > Arthropoda > Malacostraca > Decapoda > Cancridae > Cancer > Cancer borealis. The sequence goes on from JAXIVD010003450.1 coordinate 15,867, forward strand.
CTGTAGATCATTATGTCTTCTTGTGTCTCCTCCTCTGTGTTCTTCACTATCACCTTTTTTTTTTTTTTTTCAAAAACGTTCTATTTCAGTCTGTATCTCTTCACTATTCCTTGTTTCTCTTCCGTCAACTTGTAGTTTCACCTCATCACTTGATACTCCTTTCCCAAGGTTCCTTTTCAGTCTCCTCCATCCTTCCTTTTCTCGTTCTCTGCGTGGCATGTCGTTAAGTTTCTTGGCTTGGTCTTCTTCCCAATTTGTAATTTTCTTCCTTACCAGAATTTGAGCTTCCTTCTTCGCCTTCTTGTATTTCTTCCAGGCATTTTGCCATTCTTGCTGGTATTCGTTACTTTGTTTCTTTTCTTTCTTATTCAGCCTTCTCTGTATCCTATTTTCCTTCTTTCTGCTAGCTATCGCTTCCTCCACCTCTTTGTCCCACCATCCTTTAAGTCTGAATGGGCCCACTTTTATTTTCTTGGTTCCAATTTCATTGACTGCTTCTTGCTTCAAAATTTCTTTGATCTCTCTTTCCCATGTGTCTACACTCGTCAGTCTTTCACAAATTTGTTATTGTATTCTTTCATTGACCTTTGTTGCATATTTCTCCCAGTTTGCTTTCTCTATTCTCCATTTATCGATCCATTTTTCCTTCATCTTTTTTTCCATTTTTGCTTTCCCACAAGTTATGCCAATCAAAGAGTGATCTGAAATATTGATGTCTTCATTTTTCCAAATCATACATCCTTTTTCTGCTACTTTCTTGTTCACTAGGATATAGTCAATAGCTGATTCAGCATTCCTGTCCTGCCACGTTGTCGGGTTTTCAAGCTCCCAGTTCTTTATTTTCAACTTGGTGCTGTCCACAAAATCAAGCAGCATTTGGCCATTCCTGTTCGCCTTTTCACTGTTCAGTCCAATGTGACCATTCATATCTCCCACTATCACCCAATAATCATCTTTTCGAACTTTTTCACTTATTTTAACCATCACTTCATATAACCTTTTATTTTCTGGATAATTTTATGCCTTTTCCACTCCCATGTATACCACTGTAATCCACCACACTTCCTTATATTCTGTTATTTTAACTGTTAATATATCACCTTTGTTGTACCTTAACTTCTCCAACTCCTCCTCTATGCATACTTCTGATATATCTCTTCCTTCTATCCTCTTCATTATTACACCTACTCCACCTTCCTTCTTTTCTTCAATTTTTCTTCCTCTTCCAATCCCTATCCACTCGTCTTCTTGCATTCAATTTGGCCATGCCATCCTGTTTCTCCCACTGCTATCACATCACAATCTTTTCTTCCTTCTTCCACTAGAGTTCTCCACTTTTCTTCATTCCATCCTCTGGTATTTAGAAAGGCCAGCCGCATATTTTTGTTGTCACTCCTTGCCTTTAGCTATGCCTCATTGTGGACAGTCTCCTTGTGTTGGGCCCATTCCACCACATTCCTTGCCATCCATACTTTTCCAATGCCTGACATATGTACACCATCACGAGCCCATACACACATCCAGTCCATTCTTTCGTGTAGCTGCAGTCCGTCACATGACCACTTCTCTAACTCCTCCAGGCACTTCCTGTTTACTGCTCTTCTCACTGCACCATATCTGGATCCTTCTTCCTTTCTCCTTACCGGTATGCATATTACCAGTGGATTCTGCTTCACTTTCACTTTCACTAATTTCACCATGTTTTCTGCTCTCCTATTTCTAAAAAATCATTACCTCCTCCTTCTATCATCACCAAATCATCAGGTTCAAACTCACACAGGCTTTCCACAATCTTATTTCTAATGTCCCTGATGGTTGCTCCTGGCATACTTTCATCTATTATCTTGTAGTAGCCTTTTGAAAGAAAATGCACCTCCTTTCCCACCCCTCTCAAGAGACTGTCTCCGAACAGCCACAGTCTTTTCTTTAGCTTTCCACTCTGCTTCATATGTAGTTGGTCTCTCCGTACAACTTTCCGCCAAGCCAGCTTTTACCGACTCCCATCCATGTAGTGGTATCGGACTCGGCACTGTTCCCTCCTTTCTGATCTGGTCTTCCCTCTTCATTGGGTTTCTGGCTACTGACTGCTTGTTTCATCTTTAATGTACCGCTGCTCCGTTTTTCTTCTTTGGACTGTAAGTTGGTGTCATCTGATCTCTTCTTTTACAAATCTTGTGTCTTCTCACTCCCTATTTCTGTCTTTTTCTACTTTCTCAGCATAGGTGTGGTCAGACAGTGTTGCTTTTTCTGCCACCTGGTGTGTTTCAGTGCCGCTGGTCTTGCTAGCACTTGGGGTTGACTCTGTAAGAGCTGATGCTCGGAAGTGCTTGTGTAGCTAGTTGGTTGACTGGAGAGAGGAAAACTCGATCTCCAGTTGAAGTTTTTTATTATCTTTTTTTTTTTTTTTTTTAAAGGTTTATTATGTAATAATGTACACTTATACATGGCACATATATACAAATGTACATGTTACACAAAGCGGGGAGCCCGCCGGTGTAGTAGTGAGTCAAGACACGGCGGTGTGTCCCGCACGTGGCTTGTCTGTTACTGGTGGGTGGTGGCGGTCCTCACCACCCGTCGCCCGGCTGGGCGCGGGCGGCGATCAGCGCGGAGAGGGTGCTGTTCGCAGCACCTTCAGCAGCACATTTGTTGGTGTGCGGCGGACCAACTGGGCAGCACTTGCCTCTCGTGCCCTCAGTAGGGCGCCTCGTACAGGGTGGGCGGCGGGCGCTGGCTCTGGCCTGAGGCAGGCGGTGGCTGGGCAGGAGAGGAGGTAGTGCACCAGTGGGCGCCGGGAGCGGCCGCTGCAGTGCTCGCACCTCCCCGCCACAAAGTCGTCGTGTAGCTCTTCCCGCGTGCAGTAACCCAGCCTGACACGCTGCAGCAGCACGCCGTCTGCTCTGGGCTGGTGGTCTTTTTTTTTTGTTTAGGTTTATTGTACAAGTACAAAATCACATACATAAGGTCAATATATATAAAATTTGCACAGTACAATGCGGGCGTCGGCCCGCCAGTGAGGGAGTGCCTGTCCCGCTCCAAGAGGGACACGTGGTGGTGTGGCGGGGTGGGGCAGCAGTGGTCAGCGGGGAGGAGGTGCTGCTCTGAGCACCTCCAACAACAGGTCTGGGGGTGTGTGACGGACCAGGAGGGCAGCCTTCACCTCGCGCCCGCTCAAGAGGCCGCCGGCGGCAGGTTGAGCGGCTGCAGCTGGCACCGGTCCTAGGCGGGCGGTGGCGGGGCAGGACAGGAGGTAGTGCACCAACGGAAGACGGCTGTGCCTTCCGCAGTGGGCACACTCCTGTCCCTCAAAGTCCTCGCCCAGCTGTTCCCGGGTGCAGTACCCGAGCCTGACGCGCTGTAGCAGCACGCCGTCCTCTCTGGGCTGTTGTCGGGCGGCATCGAGGGGGAGGTAGTCCGTGGCGGCGGTGTACCAGGCCGCCTGCCTCTTGCTGGCCTCCAGCTCCTGGTGCCTCTGATGGGTGTGTTGGGCCGCGGCTCGCCTCGCCCGCGCCTTCACCTGCTGCCGGCTGGGCGGCACGTGCCTGGTGATGGTGGGGCCTGCGGCGGCTCGTTTGGCGGCCTCGTCCGCAGCCTCGTTGTCCCGAATCCCCACGTGGCTGGGAATCCAGTGCAGCCTGGCCCGCCTCCCCTGCGCGATCAGACTCTGCAGGCTGCCCAGTATGGAGGTGACGAGCCGCACGTTGTCGCTGTGGTGTGGCTGCTGCAGGACCTCCAGCGCGGCCAGGGAGTCTGTGTAGATGAACACCGTCGCCTCTGGTCGACGGTGGGCGTGCTCGAGGGCGTGGAGGATGGCCACCAACTCGGTCTGGAGGGAAGAACAGTGGTCCGACGTCCTCCACGATAACTGCGTGCCCCCGGTGACGGCCGCGGCGCCCGACGTACCGTGCTCAGGATCCACAGAGCCGTCGGTGAAGTAAACAGCACCGCCCGGCTCCGTGATCTCCTCCATGGCCATGAGAGCGCACTGCTGCATCTCCTGGGGGATGCAGAGGGCCTTGCTGGCTGGAAGGGGTGTAGCGGTGAATTCCGCGACGGGTGGCTCCCACGGGGGCGGGGCGCGGAAGGTGGGGGCGGGGACATCGGCCTCCTGCCACTGCCAGGGCCAACTTTCCACGCAGCCGAGGACGCTAGCGGCCCGTGAGGTGTTGGCGAGCCATGGATTACCACGGAGGCACTCGTTGTCCTGTGCCACGGCCATCCGGAGCCTCCGCTGCACGAGGCCCTCCGCGTCGCGGTGAAGGATCCGGGCCACATGGCAGGTCGCGATGTAGTCCACCCTGGTGGCGAGGGGCACCAGTTTGGCCTCACTCTGCATCACGCAGGCGCTGCACCACCTTGGCGCCCCCAGCATGGTCCTCATCGCGCTGTTCTGCACTACCTCCAGCCGCGCCTGCTGGCTGGGGGAGAGCGAGGTGAGGACGGGTGCACTGTAGTCTACCAAGGAGCGCACCGCCTGCACGTAGTACAAGCGCAGGACGTCGTAGGTGGCCCCCGCGCCAGGCCGCGTCATGGCCCTCATGACATTCAGCCTGGCCTGCGTCCTTTCCCTCAGGTATGTGAGCTGCGCCGCGAAGGACAGTCGTGAGTCCAGCCACACCCCGAGGTCCCGAGGGCTGGTGGTCTTTTTTTTTTTTTTTTTTTTTAAAGGTTTATTATGTAATAATGTACACTTATACATGGCATATATATACAAATGTACATGTTACACAAAGCGGGGAGCCCGCCGGTGTAGTAGTGAGTCAAGACACGGCGGTGTGTCCCGCGCGTGGCTTGTCTGTTACTGGTGGGTGGTGGCGGTCCTCACCACCCGTCGCCCGGCTGGGCGCGGGCGGCGATCAGCGCGGGGGGGGTGCTGTTCGCAGCACCTTCAGCAGCACATTTGTGTCTCCTGCAGGAGAACCAGATCCAGGTCCTCCTGGAAGACGGTTTGCAGTACCTGGTGTTTCTTGGGGCGGAGGCCCTGCACATTCCACTGCAGCACCCTCAGCGTGGGCGCCGGCGCGTGGGCGGTGCTTTCACTCCGCACCTCCATCTTGGTTGTGGGCGTGCGGTGGGTGGAGAGGGTGTTGGGTGGGCTCCCTCGTCGTTGAAGGTGACGGTGGGGGCTGGAGGGCGCCCCCTAAGACGTCGGTGAGCATCTCTTCGTGGAGGAGTGCTTCGAGGTCCTGCTCGGTGATGGCTGCGGTGCCCTGCCGGCGGTCAAGCAGCCTCTTTACCAGTCGCACCACACACACAAGGATGACGTCTACAATGGCGTTGCCCTCTTCATTCAGTCCCTCACCGTGGCCAGAGGGTCGAGACTCTGTCGGTGGTTGGGCATTAGGCAGCGCCGTGGGCTGCTCCTCGACGAGGCGGGCGTGGTGGGCGCGGTCCCTGCGTCCCCCCCTCCTCTGTGGCTGGGGGACCAAGGAGGTGGGAGGCTGGGTGGAGGTGTGGGCGGAGTTAACGGTGGTGCGGCTGCTGGTCGCTGCCTGCCCCTCCCCCTGCCCTCCCTCGACCTGTCCTGAGCCGGGCCGTTGAGGGGTGGGGGGCGGGTGGAAGGCCGGCCTGTCTGGTGGCGTGGGAACAAAGCGTCGCCTGCCTTGTTGCTGGGGGGGTTCCCTCTGCTGCTGCTGCTGTGGTAGTCCGCTCGCTGCCTGCCACTCCCCCTCCCCTGGTCCGCCCTGACGTGTGCCGGGCCGGCCAGGGGTGGGGGGTGGGTGGGTGACCCATTTTGACCTGGCTGGTGGTGGCGCGGGAACAAGGTGGCGGTTTCTCTGTTGCTGGGGGTGGCCATGTGGTTCCCTCTGCTGCTGCTGCTGCTGCTGCTGGTGTCCCTGTGGCATCCTCCTCATGCGTTCGGGGCACTTCACGTTCCACGCGTGGTGCCCCTTGGTGCAGTTAGGGCACCGTGCCGTGGTGACCTCGCTGGCCTTGTGGCGATCGATGCACTGCTCCGTGGGGTGCGCTTGGCTGCATGCGCCACACCTGACGGGGTGTTGGCACGTGGCCTGGAGGTGCCCGAAACGCTGGCACTTGTAGCACCTCACCGGCTCACCCTGGTAGGGGCGCAGGGCATAGCGTCCCCAGCTGCCCAGGTCCAGCTTGGGGGGCGGCGGCCCCTCGTACACCAACAAGATCTGCCTCGTGGGGACCTTGTCTCTGTGCGCCCGAAGCCGTCTTGCCGAGAGCACGTGGGGGTGGGCCTCGACAGCCTGGAGGGGGAGGGTGATGGGGTAGCGCTCCAGCACCACCTTGTGCCTCCTCACGCTGGGGTCGAGCAGGATCACACGGTCCCCTTCCTCGGCGAGGCGGCGCAGCAGGGCCTCCGACCAGTCGTCCTTCGGGGTGAGGACGTATTCGCTGGTGAGCGTGGGGCGTACGTTTATACGCAGGGCAGGGTGCGCGCTCTCCAGCTCCGTCACAGTCTGGTATGCACTGGTGGTGTCGTCCTGGTGCACAAGCTTGAACTTGGGCCGGGGGCCTCGTCGGGAGTTCGAGACCGTTTCCTAGCCTCCCTCGTCCTCCTGCTGGGCCTCGGTCTGGGGGCTCTCGTCGATAACGAGGCGACCGCTATCATCGCTGGGGGCCTCCTCTGCGTGGGAGAACTCCGGCTCCAAGCTGCGGGCGGTCCTCTTCGGCGTGGAGGTCTCCGCCGGTGATGCTGAAAGTGAGCGGTTCAGCGTCCGCTTAACCCCTGGGGTGGCTACGGGCGCCAGCCCTTGCACTGCACTGGTCACTGAGGTCATGGTGGCGTTGCAAGGCACACACTATCACTGTTACTGAGGGCATGGAAGCGAGGGGCACGTGTCACTAAGCGCGTCGGACATGCGAGTTCACAACATGATCGTGGGGTGGTGGTGGTGGAGTGAGGTGGGCTGGTGGTCAAAAATATAGTTACTATAAACAATATATAAATTTGAATAAGAATTTTAACAAATGTTAAATGCGTGCTGTCCGAGGACAGAGCGTGACAAGTTGAAATTGTATGGTGATGTGCAACGTAACAAAATATATAATAATATAAACAAAAGGAAAACATAAATAAAGATACATAATGAGTACATTGAAATAATGAAAATAAGTAAAAATATAAAAATACAGATTTATAATAGTTGTAGCTATTCGACCTACATACTTAGAGAACGGTGGTTGCAAGCTGTCTGTTTCAAGGGGAAACCGCTACAACTCCTCCTGCTCCTTCTCTTTCTCTGTGTCCTCGTCCTCCTCTTTCTCTGCGTCTACTTCATCCTTCCTGGTCACTTCTGCCATTATTCTGTTGGGTCTGTCGTCCTCCTCCGATTCATCATCACCCGTCTCGCTGATGATGATGTAGTCGTCGAGCTCCTCTGCTGCAGACTGTGCTTCCTTGGTTGCTTCCTCGGCATCAGACTATACTTCCTTGCTTGCTCCATCCATCTTCTGTGATGACTCCTTCCACTCTAACTTCACTTCTTTAAGGCATACGTCACACACAAACAGAAGGTTCTTGTTATTCAGCATTTTCATATGAGAGTCCCTCACTCCCTTCATCACTGCACACCTCGCATCATGAATCACATGTGACCACTCTCTACATCTCTCACAAGCGATTCCCTTATCCCTGTACGTCACCCTCTTTCCACATACTCCACAGTCACACCTTGCCATCTTTCCTTCCTTAACAGTCTTCTTCTACACTAACTTCTTGGTGAAAAAAAGGCCAGACTGACTGACTGACTGACTCAAGGTGTCTGCAGTCTGCACTCTGCAATGTTTGAGTGGTGCGGCTGGCAGCGCAGAAGGTGATGTCTCCAGTCTCCACTTTTGCATGATCGTCACTTTTGCACACCACAGGCCCATTAGGGCCTCTTCCAGGAATTCGTCCATTTACAGGAAACCAACGTGATTCATTCTGCTTCAATAATCAGGAGTCGACGTTACGAGACCGATGAAGCCCCGCGTGTGGAAAGTTGGAAGGGACGAGGAACCATTAGTTTCTTCCTGGGGGACTGAATTTCCTCTAACACCGGAAGTACGATGACGTAGTCACGCAACCTCTCTATAACTTATGCTTTTTATGATTTATTTAAATGACAACAGTTATGATATTTTGATTGTTTAAACTACATATTAATAATCTAATTTACTTTAGATTCGTTTCCAAGATCCTGAAGTGTCGCGCCAAATTTGTTTTCTGTTTACTACATCTCAAATCATGACGGGGGCTTACAGGATCCACCCATGAATCCTCGTAGCCCTAAACAACAATAAAAATTAAGTAACGGACTCAAGTGTGTGCTGTGACGTGGACATGAATAGCAGCAGTACAAGTTTTGAAAATGCAGTGAAGGAAAAAGGTATGTATATTGTTTCCGTTTACTCACCTGGTTTACTCATCTGGTTGGCTATCCTTTACTTGCACAATATACTAAACTATAGGAGGAGGTACTGGTAGATGTATACGGGCAGCACGGATCTGAAGGTACGCCAGTCACAGTTATATAGTGCATAAGCATCAAACAGGGAAAGTAGTGACTGAGTTGTGTACCTTTTTCAAACAAAGAAGAAAAACAAGCAATAGTAATGTTAGTGATTTTTGGAGTTATTGTTGTAATATGAAATTAGTAGGCACAAAGTCAGGAGAGAAGTTAGAGTAGACAATTCAGGAAATTGGTAAAGAAGTGGACCCAGAATGTGATGTAAGGTTGACATCAATTATAATAAATGTTTGGCCCCTAATGTCACATACTATATTGTTGTATACGTCATTTCCATCGCAATTATATTTTGTTGAACCGAACCTAACTGCTCCCTACAAGCTTATGTTGGTATAAAAAATATAGATTCGGTTCTTTAACCATTCGGTATCTCTTCACCTTTATAATGGATAAAATTTTACATCACCAGAATGCACCTCGAAATGGTAATAATTAATTTCCTTAACCACTCGATATCTTTTTACCTTTATAATGCACTGCTGATTTTTGGTTAGGCTTATTCAACTACTGCTCTGGAAAGGTTATGCTAACAAAGCTATTTCTTGGGGTAAATGTTTACATCCTCACCAGAATGGCGTGTGGTTAAGAAGGAAAATGGCGTCTGCACCTTGCACAAACCTTTACTTTTAGTCATAGAAAACATTTGATCGCTTTTAGATTAACATAACATAACATAAATTAACCATACCTTAAATTATATATTATTTTACATCTTCACCATAACGCTCTAGAGAATTCAGGGTTATATTTTTGTATTACCTGATGCATTTCGAGGTTTTCTTGATTACATTTCCGTCGCAAATTCTAATCCTAAATTCATCTTTAGTTTTCATGTAATTGTAATTTTGGTCTTATGTGACTTTGAAAATCAAGATGAAATGATAAGATCCCTCCATCATCCTTTCTTTGTTAACTTTACTCCCACCAAGCAACTGCTCTTCCTCTCCATACCATTCCCAACCTACCGCTTCCTTCCATTTCTTGCCTCTTTCCTTATAATGACATTCTGCAAAAAACTTGGTGCTTATGATACAGATTTTGGCTTTCATTTCTGCAAGAATATTTACCTAAACAAGCACATCATCTGACATTAAATTTCACACTGTAACTGTTTAAATATACATATTTACAGATGATCTAACAGGACTACTTGTGGTTGCTGTGGCTGTGCTTGGAACCCTTGTTGCCATTGGATTGCTCACAGGCGGGGTGTGGGCCTGCATTGTGTGTGGCAAAATACTGTATCGTCAAAGGAAATGGCAAAATATACAGAAGTCTGGCATTGAAGGATTTCCTCCCCAGCCCAGAGAGGTGGTTGAACTGGGACACATATCTCATCCTGCCCATTCCTCACACCACGTTCCATATGGGGTCAACAATACAGGTAAGGAAGATGTTATATTGTGATAAAAAATATTATAGTGAGAATTATATAACACTTAATTTTAACAAACTTTTCATGTCTTTAAGGTATATCAAGAAGTCTTGGCCTATGTACATCACAACTTGCTGAACAACTTCCAGCTTTACCAGCCCCAAAGAGTTGGACACCTAGTCCTCCATTTGGCTGTAAGCAAAATCATGCTCCCATAGGTAACACACAATACTCTTCTCTTATCCTCCGAAAAAAAATGCGACCAAAACGAGTAAGAAATATAGAGATTAATTCATTAGGGAAAAAATGTACTCCCAGTAAAACCCAAGGAAATACATTAACCTACCATCCAGGTTACAACACCCTCGCCAGTGATATGTGGTCTGTGCAGCCTGGCTTCTCCACCTCCTCCAGCTCTCATACTTCATGTTCCAGCCACCAGTCTTCTGAGGAGGTAGGCCGACGAACTTCCAGGAACACCTGGAAAGGAAAAAAACACCAGACCAGATGGAGGGAATCCAAAGTGTTTGATAAGGAATTAGCTAATCGCTCTAGACATAGAAAGAGGGCATATATTTGTGTGGATTCACACCAATCAAATAAATTTAACAATTGTAGAAGCACTCTGGATGAAGGCAAAGAACCTCCAGAAGCTTGTTCCAGTTATAGGGGCTCTCCCCAGCTCAAACACCATTGGACTCAACTCTCACTTGATCAACAGCAGCCTCGTCAATCCAGAACTGAAGCCAGTCACCACTTGAATTCATATATGAACTTATCATGCATTGAATCATCAGAGGGTGTTCATGAAAGAAGGGCAGCCAAAAATTCTACATATATTCGGAATGTGACCCCCGAGATTCAGAGGAAAAGAAAAGAGGAAAAGCAAGAGAAGTCATCATATCGTCGGACGTATCCTACACAAAGCCTGACCTCCACCAAGTCAAGGCGTTTATGGCATGAGTCTTGTGGCTTCAGGAATGAGGAACCCTTGGAACACAATTCGGCCCATGCATCAGGACCCTGCTGGATACATCAATTTCAGGTATATCTGAGTATAGTGTGGAACACACTTCATCACATGCATCAGGACACTGCTGGATACATCAATCTCAGGTATATCTGTTTAGTGTAAAATCTCACCATCTTAGTCCCTTGTTCCTCTAAAATATAGTTTTTATTTTCAGCTAAGGTTTTCAATTTGAAGGAACTATAGTTAAAGGGAGTGTCACACGTTAATTTAAGAATATTTAAAAAAAATTCTCAAGCTTAATTGAACACTTGAGGAAGCTTGTGACAAAGTATTATAAAGAAATCAGCAAAAAGGAAAGAGTTATGGCTAACTTTCTCCCGCCCTCTCATCCGTCAGTTAAGTCACGCTATATGCATAGGTAAATGCATACATCTTTATTTTTTTCTGAGAACATTTTCCGTCAAAATAATTTGTATTATATTCAGTTATAGGCAACCTGGTACCTCTCAGTTTCTTTCTGTGAGACAGTAGAGAGAAAGGACGGGTGTTTCTGCTAGTCTCTCAGCCTTCAACCGTTCCTACTCCCTCCAAACCATTTATTCAGAACAGGATTGATCTACCTCATGCTCTACCTCCTTTATGTAATTTTTCAGGTTTCTGTAACAATTGTAGATTTAAAATTTTGTTGCCCAAAATTTTTCCACGTAAATTTGGTCGAATATGTTTTTGCCATTTTACTCAGAAAATATTTGTCGTACAGCATTAATGCATAGAAGTTAATATATTAAGTTTGATGTTGTCTATCTAATGGTGAAATCAGATTTAAAATATACCCTATAGTTTAATCGGAAATTTAAGTTTTGTTGAAATTTTGTCAAAAAAACGAATATATTATTTTCTCAGTTACTAATACACCAATTTCATTTTACTATAGCTCAAAAGAACGGGCGTCTCCTGCTCTCTATTTATTATTCTATAAGTATTTTATGTAAATCTCATAGTTTTTGAGATATTTTACAAACACGATTTGTTAAAAAAAAATCTAAGGATGTCTGTCGCCTTGGAAATTTCATGAAAATTTTGACACCTCAGAATCTCATGAAAATTTTTATATATAGGTTTTCAAGGTTTTCTGTGTTGATGTTTCGGCAAATAAGGCTAAGGATGACCCACGAAAACACATGAAGATGGGCAAAGATTCACAGCTTGATACAGCTGTAATGAAATGTTATGTACAGCAAAAATCAAGCGGCATGTATATATGAGGGATGGAGATTTTGGCGGCAGCTTCAGAGTTTGCTGAACACCTAGGCGTTGCTAATTTTAAGGGCAGTGATGGGTGGTTGTGGCACTTTCACAAACGCCTTGGCCTTTTTAATGTTAAGGTTCACGGTGAGGCAGACAGTGCTGATAGTGCCACTGTGGAACCCCTTCGTCTCCAGCTTAATAGGCTAATTGAGAGTGAAGGCCTAGCCCTGTCTCAAATATACAATGCGGATGAGACAGGATTCTACTGGTGCTCTTTACCTAAGAATACGCAGAAAGAAAGAAAGAAGAGACAGCAAAGGGGAAGAAAATGTCCAAAGAGCACCTTTCTGCACTTTGTGGGGCAAATGCCATAGTTACCCACAGATTGAAGATTACTGTTGTGGGCAAGGCCAAGAAACCTCGTGCCCTCCAGGAACTTAATCTTGAACCTGACCTATCGTGTACTACCACTCCAAAAATGCATGGTTCACATCAGCTATTTTCCTGCACTGGTTCCACCATGTATTTGTCCCTGGTAAATCTGCATAACTACTGCTCAGATGAAGTCGTACATACTCTACATAGCGTACTCAACACATCTATGAAGGTTTCAGGCGGTGCTCACCATTATTTAACTCGCAAAACATCTTTCAAGTTATGCTAGATTAATTATGTTAGGTTAGGTTAGGTTGTTAGGTTATGGTTAGATTAGGTTTAGTTCGGTTAGGTTTGGTTATATAAGGTTTTTATATTTTATTACCCAAACGTCAGGGGTATCACCCTAGATTTTTTTCCGGATTGCCTTTAATCAAGCAACGACTTTTTACACTAATGGATAGGGTTCTCTCCGCATTAGTCCGTTAAATTGAGCGTCGACAGATAGATACTGTATAGATATTAATAATGCAGCAAAAATGCACAGAGACAAGTGTATGCACCTGGATGACGTCTATATGATACTGTCATTAAATTCTAGATTGCTCCCATAGTTTTCAAGGAAAAAAAAATCTGTAAAACACTTATGTGATGCCTTCATGGTTATTTACAGTCCAATTTAATCTATATACAGCTCTTAATGATTTCATTTTTCTGGATCTTTCTTTAATATTATATACATTTTGGCAACGATTAAAGTTAGCTTCAACATTTGGTCAAGTTTCTCTGCCCAAAATTTTACTCCACAGACTAAACAGTTACAACAAAGACATGCAGATCCACTGTTGCGCCCACTGCCTCATCCCCACCAGGAACCATATATCATGAACGAAGCTCGTGAGCAAGAAGCTTTTTGGCGAGTTGCTCGGAAATACGGTTTTTGTGAGACTTGTGGCCGTGAAAAATTGCATGACCAGGTATGTGAACCATTTATCCTTATTATGTAGGTGTTAATATTTTGACTACACTGAGTGACACCTATTTATCTCGTAAGGTCATCAAATCCAAAACAGGATAGCATAGTACAGTTTTTTTTTCTACAAAGTGATTGAACACACACTTTTTGGACTATATGTTGAACTGGTGGTGGGGGTGAAACGTGTAGGTTTATGTGTAAAAGTGGTGATTGATGTATACTGCTGTATGTAGATGACATGGTGATCTTCACTGAACGTCATAGTGAGTTACAAGAGATACTGAATGTTGTGATGGAATATGGCAGTAATTTTTATGTTAGGTTCAGTAAAGAGAAGAACCAAGTGTTGTTGGTGAATGGAAATGACTCTGGACAATAGATGGCAAGGAAATATTAAGATTGAAAGAGTACACGTATTGGGTTGGATGAAAAAGCATGTAAGAAGACTAAGGATGAGAGAACAGCTAGAACGAGTCAGTGGAGAAGAAGGCTGGACAGTATGGTTAGACGCAGGGCCAACAATATGGTCAAGAAACAAATTAGATAGACTGGAAGCGGTACACCTCTCTTATTTTCTCATCCACTCCACCGCCACCCCTCTCTTCCTCTCTCACCCACTCCACTGCCATGCCTCTTTCCCACACACTCCCACCCACAGCCCATTGGTGTTGTGGAGGTGCTTCGGGATCAGAGATTGTGGCCCGATGCAGTGTTGCCTTGGACTTCAGTCTCTAGTCTGACCAATTTTTGCTTGGCCTTTTCCTATTTTTAGCTTTATTTCCCCTTGATTCATCTGTTTTTTCTTCCTAACCTCCCATTATCTCCTTCTTTTCCTAAAGTGTGAAAGAGTCATGAACGGCCTGAGGATTCCATGGGCACAGTATGCCCTCCCTTTTTCATTTGCCCTTACTTTCCATGGGGGTTATGGGGAGCAGACCAATTACATTCCCCACTTACATTTGGCTTTATACATTTGGTTTTATACCATGGCCAATTATGAAAATTCTAAATTATGTTCAGGTGCAGTGGGGAATGCCACTCAAAAACTTTATTCCGATTAACTCACTCACTCAGCAGTTATGAAAGCTCACAAGAGAGAGGGGGTAGAGGAAGTATATGCAAAGATATTAAAAAACATCAATAAGAAAAGCACTACAACTATAAAGTGATAAAATAACAATACTGAAAGAGTACAGACAAGTCAACACTATTTCTTTTAAACCATTCACAGCAGTTTTAGAGGAAGTTTTTAAGAACTTAGAATGGATAGTCAAGAACTCGGGTAAATGGAAAAGATCTAAATAATCTTCGATATGCTGATCTTATTGTTCTAATGAGCAAATCGACAGAAACTAATAATAATTATGTTGTTTGACAGAGAAAGCCAGAAAGTGGTTTTAAAGATAAATATGAAGAAAATTAAGATGATGTTCAACAATTACATGAGATGAGATAAACTTTATTGCAAAATAGTATGCAGTACAATTAAATACTTGATGAAGAAATATAATGTATCCAGGAATACAGTAAAACCTCAATATAATGAACCAATTGGGGCATGGGGGTCTAATTTTATAATTAGTTATATCCGAAGTTCGGTAAAAATACCGAACGAGTTTGCTATATACGGGGTTTCGTTCGTTAAGATGTGTTCATACAGGAGTCCTCAAAGCCATTTCTCAGTAGGTAGTACTGTAGGTAGTAGGTACGTAGTAGGTAGCAAGTGGCGAGAGCACGAGCGCGACCAACCCTTCACAGCGAGAGCTAACTGTGGACTGAGTGGCATGCGCGTCGGCGCGTTCATGTTCAAACAAAGTGGAGAGTTCGGCCGGCTCACCCCACGCCTCGGATATAACAAACTTTGGTTCTTTATATCCGACTTGATTCGGCCAGGAAATTACGTTCGTTATATCCGAAATTCGCTATAAGCGGATTCGTTATATCGAGGTTTTACTGTACATTTACTTAGGACAGGAAATTGGTGCTGGTCCCGATCATGAAAAAGAAATTAAAAGTAGAATAGGCATGGGAATAAGTGTTTATGGTAGACAATGCAATGTTATGAAAAGTAATCTTCCTTTATCACTGAAAAGAAAAGTATATCATCAGTCCATTCACCCAGATCTAACATATGGATAAAAAACCCGGAGTCTTACGAAAAGTCCGGAACAAGAACTTCAACGTGTCCAAAGGGGAATGGAGAGAATAATGCTTGGAATAACATGGAGAGATAGGACGAGAGCATGATGAATTAGGGAGCAGACCAAAGTAGAAGACATCTTGACCACAATTAAAAGAAAAAAGTGGACATGGGCAGGACGTATCATGTGACAAACAGATAATAGAATAAAAGTATATGATCAGTCCATTCACCCAGATCTAACATATGGATAAAAAACCCGGAGTCTTATGAAAAGTCCGGAACAAGAACTTCAAAGTGTCCAAAGGGGAATGGAGAGAATAATGCTTGGAATAACATGGAGAGATAGGACGAGAGCATGATGAATTAGGGAGCAGACCAAAGTAGAAGACATCTTGACCACAATTAAAAGAAAAAAGTGGACATAGGCAGGACGTATCATGTGACAAACAGATAATAGATGGACTGTTAGAGTAATAAAATGGCAACCCAGGGATAGTAAAAGTAGATTGGGCAGACAGAGAACTAGATGGAGAGATGAGATAGAAAGTTTTGTTAGAGTAACCTAGAATAGACATGCAGCTGATAGAAATTAGTTGAGAAGGTTGGGGGAAGCCTTTATCTTGTAGTGGACCCAAAAAGACTGATGATTATGATATATCTTTAAGAGAAAATGAAAGAGAGAGAGATTCTACATACCACGTGTTGCATCTTATGTATTTCTGCCATTCTCAGCGACATGAAGCTGCCTGGGGCGATGACAGAGATTTAGTTCAGTATAGCGACTGGGACCAGCGATGTGGCTCATCTCTCCAAGACCCTACCCCATCAATGTCTTGGGACAATCTTACGCTAGAGCCCTCTCCTGCCCTTGCCAACACGGAACCTTCCAAAGCAGCTGAGGGAATGAATTTGGCACAGTATAATGAGAAAATGGATAATGACATTGATACTGATGATTGCTAGTTGAGCTGGATATTATTGGTAAAAAGAGGTAAATTTGCTTTCAGTACAAGAAGCGAGTTAATAATGAAGCTGGAGGCACTGATATAATTATCCTCACATAAATTATGAGAACACAGGAATTATTTAGTTTATTACCATTAATGTTATTGTTCCATGTGACATCTGTAGTGAAACTGCTATGTATAGAACGAATTATAAAATTTGTGTTAACTCTTTAATGTACTTAAATATTTATAAATGCAGTTTGCATTTTCTCCTGAATAGTTTTTACATGCTGATACATGCACAATCTCCACCAATACCTTACCACTGACGTTGTGAATAATATTTTTACTGCATCATAAATATTGTCTGTTACTGAAGTTTCCTCTAATTTTGTTGATTTACCACTTCACAAGATATAATAACATCCTCTCATGTTTGTGGCTCATCTTATTTAGTAGCATTTTATGTTCCATTCAATTATGCTTTTGTGATGACTTTGTGATTGGTAGCATGCTTTCATAAACATCAATAATGTGTGAGCCTCCGCTGAAGTCCGAGTTGGGGCAGTTCTAGCACAGCATTTTTATTTGTGAATCAAACAATGAATTGCTACCTTGGGAAACCTTAGGATAGTGAAATGCAATGGTAGACACAGCTAATCAAATGGTTAGCTTCGACAACAACTAATCTGCCAACTCAAATGTTAACTTTGATAACGTCAAACCAACAATTCGCTAAAAAATAACGGAAGCTTATAATAACAGCTAAATTTTATTATGTGATTGGCTTTGGATGTTTTTGTTTTTCTAGCTCTTAAACCCTTGAAAGTATACCTAGAGCTGAAATTCAGACATATTGTAGCTTAGACATACATTTGAAAAAGATGTAGCCTGTCAAGCATAGATGAAAACAAGGTGTACATAAATAGTTAAATTAGAAAATAAATTAAACTGGCTTACATTGAACACAATATACTTACAGTACAAGAACTATCAAACAAATTAAGATTAATAAAAAATAGAAATACTTAGACATAATTTATTCCAAAGCTATTCTAAGAGTCCTTACCTGTACAGTGCACATTCTATGATCTGAAACTGAATAGCAGAATTACACAATGCTGCTCAGTAGCTGCTACGTCAACCAATCACGTCATGTACACATAGTCAGCCAACGGTATGCCAGTCTCACTGTTACAGACATGCTCACAACAATCAGGAATGAACATTGTATGATACTAAAATCAACTCTTTAGCACACCATAAGTTTCAGTAAATTTTCTTTCAATGGATATTTGCAACAGTCCCCATTTAGGCCAGCTCCTGGCATTTCTTCCTTATAACGAAATATCTAGTTTCTTTCAATTAGCGGGGGCTGGATGGCTCTGTGGTACAGTGCTTGGCTCATGACCTAATGGTTGTGAGTTTGATCCTGGCTCACAGCAGCTTCTTTTTAACCATAATAGAACTAAATGATCTACAATTACCTAGTTTAGAGGGATTATTTAATCACCTTTTTTTCTCTTAATTTCATCCCTCCGTTTCCAAAAACTTTGCTGCTCTGGAGCGGTTTTGGGACCAGAAACTGTGGCCAGATGCTGTGATGGAGACCTTTTGGCCTCTTCTACAGCCTCGGACTTCAGTCTCTGGTTCAACTAATTTCATTGGACCCTCCCCAAATGGGGACTCCGAGGCTGGGTTTTTCCTCTTAGCCATTTAAAAAATTTTGATTTGAAGTGTAAAAGTGTAAAGTGTAGTAATGTTATGTAGGTAGTAGAAGTTATCTTTAGAGGGCAGGCTGCAGCTGCTCTCTTGTGTAAATGAGACACTAAGGGAACTGGGAAGAGAGGACACGGGGAATCACTCAGTCTGCAGTACTGCCTACATCCCCGTAAGTACCTCTCCTGGAGTATTCCACCTGGCGGCAGATGTCTACTGCCTACTCCTAGTTAAATATGAGTTTCTGTGAGTAAAAACATTTAGTGAGTGCAGTCTTTCCTGTAAAGGTTGTTTACGGATGATATATATTTTACTTGGATAATTTGGGCGGTGTTATGGGTATTATTCCCTCCAGCTGTCGTTATATCTCCCTTGCTTCTGGTATTCATCACCACTATTATACAATGTTGTGCTTACAGCAGCATATGTGCAACGTTTTTCCATCACATAATATCCTCCTTGCACATGTACACTTTTTTATTGGAAATATATGTTAACATTAAATTCTGAGAAGAGGCTGCTGTTATATAGTCCTTTTTTCTGGTATTCATCACCACTATTATACAATTTTGTGTCTACAGCAGCATTTCTGCAACTTTTTCCTACCACGTAATATACTCCTCATACATATACACTGGATATATCCATATTAAATTCTGAGTAGAGGCTGCTGCAAACCCACGTTTGAGTGTTGTCTGCTTACTCTGCTACAACCCACCTTGGGAAGCAGGCAGATCAGAAACCAGATCACTCAGATCACCCGGATCTGGGTTTTGAGGGTAAATAGAACACGGGTTGTGCAGCCCCTATCAAGTGATCTGAAACATATCACCTAAATAGAAGAGGCCTTAGGAGTAGGTGGTCGGGATAGGGGAGTGGAGAGGTCACGGAGCGGGGCATGAACTTCTGCTGGGACACAGAGGGTGTTATTGGAATTTGAATGTAATAAGGTAGAGGCTGGGGAAAGAAGTGAGGCATTAATGAAAGATTTTGCTATAAAAGCTTCAATGTCAGAGATGATTTCACTTGGGGATAGAGGAGAGAAGACAGTGGGAGTAAAGGTTTTCTTGATAGAGGATGAAATAGTATCAGTAGATGGTTTTGGAGGGATAGCACGAGTCACTTGATTGGTGTAAGAATATGGCGTGGAAGGGAAGCAAGGTTTGAGTTGAAGGAGTAGAGGTTGGGGTATCAGGATCTAGTAAAGAAAAATGATTAGTCACTGGCACTGAAGGAACTACAGGAGTGGTGATGGATGAAGAAAGTGAGGAAGGAAGAGATGGGGTTAAACAGAGGGTAATAGCAGTGGAAGAGGTAACTGCTAGATGAAGGAACAAGAGGAGTGGAAGAGGAAGAGGTATGAGTGGAGGAAGGAGGATAGGATGTAGTAGAGGGAAAGGTAGTGTGGTATGAGGTGTGTTGGTGGCGATGCGCTGATTAAGATGAATCTGTTGGAAGCCACTGAGACTGGTTTCTTGTCTAGCTTCTTTTGAGTGTTAGGCCATGTTTGAAGCAGAGGGCAACAACCTTCGATTTAAGTTTGTAGACAGGAAAGCCTCGGAAGAAGACAGTGGCAGTTTATATGGGTATGGTCAGGTGAATCTACAGTATTTTGCTGGATGTATGAATCTCCAGAAGTTTTAGTCCTGATAGGGGGAGGAATGTAAGGTTACCTTACAGAAGGCTCCACCTATGTCATTGTATGGAAGATCTAGTCCTTTGAATATAATTTTTGCAATATTTACGGAGTACTTGTGGTGACCATGAGGGTTAATAGTAAAGCAAGACACATGAGCAATATTATGCTCGTCTGCAATCAGTTCAAAGAGTTTAGTAGAACAGTCGGGCCAACTGACGCCCACTAGGCAGATTTTGAGATATGAGAATGGTACCAATACGAGTGTTCAGTTGGGTATCAGAGGACACTGGGAAAGGTTTCCTATCAAGGTCTTTAAGGACAAGTATAGCCTCAGCATGAGATTCTGTATTAACAATGACTAGGCGAGATATGTCAAGTCATGTGTGGAAGATTACCCTTCCCATCTATATCTGGATGCATTTTTTAGATTGGAAAATGTTTGATAAAGGAAGGTGATTAGTGGTAGTGGATGGGCATGGGCAAGGGTGAGAGGAAGAGGGGACAGTCTGGGTTATAGAAGAGGGAGAGGTCAGAGTTGAGGATTAGTCAGTGGCTTTACTTTTTGGATGTTTATATGATTCTAAGATGGTTATAATGGAAGAAGATACAGATGTAGAAGTAGGGGTTGGTGCTAAGAAAACTGGTAGAAGAGGTGAGGGAGTTGACAGGTGAGCAGTTATGGGTGTTTTTCAGAGACATTTCCTTGTCAAAGCCAGGGAAGTCTGGGGAGATCAATTTTTTGAGGTGCATTTCCTAATGCACCTGTTAATTTAAAATTGTCATGTTTGACCATGGTGAGCCGAATACAAGTGAAGGATGTAGTTGGTCTGCTCCTCATAACCCCCATGGAGAGTGGGCAATGAAAAAGGGAAGGTATACTGTGCCCATGGCATCCTCAAGCCGTTCATGACTGAACTTGTTGTTAACCTTTCATCCTTTTAGCACGGCTCTCACACTAGGAAAAAAGTGGATAGTGAGAGGTTAGGAAGAAAGGGCAGATGAAACAAGGAAAAATCAAGCTAGAAAAAAAAGGCCAAGCAAAAATTGGTTGTACCAGAGACTAAAGTTCATGGCATTGCAGCATCAGACCTCAATCTCTGATCCCGAAGCCCCTCCACAATGGTAATGGACTTAGAAATGGAAGAGCTTTACTAAACAAATTAATATATATTATTATATATTTCCTTATCCCTTGTAAACTTGGACTAGTTGCCTTTTTTTAGATACCATGCATTTTTCCTTTTCTCTGAAGTAGGTTATACAATTATATGTATACAACCAATTATAGCTTCTTAAAAGATTTCAGCTTGTATACCATCTATTTCTGGTTTCCCTACATTTATAATTTCTACCCGCCCTTACAACTTCCTCTGCTTGCAGCCTAAAACTACTCTGAAGTAAAGTTCAGATTTGGAATACTTAAGCCAAAAAAATGTTAAATGCCATATAAAAAAGTCTGTGGGTCATAATTTATTGGGTTTCAGAAATATTTCTCATAGTAAATAAAAATATACAAATCATCAAAAGACTCACAATATCAGCTCTCAAAGCATGATCAATATTTGATTGACAGATAGCAACAGAAAGTTAAAATATCAAATACTTTACTAACATACTACATAAAATGGAATGGAAATTATGCAAATATTTAAATATGTACTAAAAAGCTTATCAATATAATGTAATTATTATTTTTATAATTACATAACAAATACTTAACTAGGAACTGTAATACTCTAAATATACATCTCATTATGTAAAACAAAAAAATAAACTAAACTAAACTAAGATTAAGGTTTGGTTCTAAAACCAGTGTTGATAAATCAGTATGCAATATCATACAGACAGCTATGTTGCCTCAGCATTTGGGAACCAGTTTTTTATTGGAGTAGCAAAAATAATTATAGTGTAACTTGTAGTAAGTTTTAGTTAGAAGTTGTACCATAGATTCACTAGGGGGGGGGGAGAGAGAGAGAGAGAGAGAGAGAGAGAGAGAGAGAGAGAGAGAGAGAGAGAGAAAAAAAAAAAAAAAAAAAAAAAAAAAAAAAAAAAAAAAAAGCATTTGTGGTAGATTTAAAATTTTAAGTCAATTTCAGCTTTGGAAAGACTTTGTATTTAGGTTCATTGTTACTATTTTAAGTTAGAACTGGACAAATGATACTTTGAATATGAAAAGCGGTGTCATAGGAAATAAATGTCTTAGTTATTTTTCTACTTCATCAAATTGAAGATTTTTTTTTGCATTTTTCAGCATAATTACATATATCTATATACCTGAGTTATATCCCCTTTAAAGGGAGCTAACCAAGTTAAGGTTTAATTACATAGCCGTGATAAAATAGTCAGACAGAGACCAGGATAAGAGCAAATGTCCATTACGTTGAAGGCAGCTTACAGGATGGTAGAAAGACACCGATCCCTCCCAACTTTGTTTTATTATGACAGTATGGTGTATGGATGTGCTAAATATTTTTTCTTGATGATTAGTACCAGGTTGGTAATAACATTTAGTGTTTTTACAATAACTTTTATGTTTGAAGCACATAATTTGAATCCTTTCTTGGTAAACACTGTAAGTTGCAGTACGTATACTTGTTACCTTTATTAATATCTCATGTAGATAGGGAAATTGCAATATTCCTTGTATCATAAATGAAATCAACGAACAGTAGGGGTTGAAAAGCATGTTTTTCTCTTTTCCACAATTGTCATTAAAAAAATTTTCTGAAAATATGTACCTAATTTATTAGATAGATACTATGGGATTCTCACCGATCTTTTTCTTAGTAGATATATTCTTTTTTACAACTTAATGTATGTTTATTGCCTGATTAAGCATGATTCAATATTTTTCACTCCCATTTGTCATTTCAAAGCAATAATTTGCAAAGCTATTGTACAAACAAATTACATGACAGTCAAAACATATAATAAGGTGGTAAATTCTGCAGGTCTTTTTGGTACGATTAAAATCCATTATTTTGTGTTGATGGCATAGGTTACTTGTGAGTAAACTTGCTAATTTTCACTTCTTTATTTACAAGCCAAGACTTTTACTGTGAGGAAAATCATATTTCAATACATGTTATAACTAGTTATGAAAAAGGACTCAAATATATAAATTTGAAATATTTAGAAGGTGCATAAAAAGAGTTTTGTAGGAAAAAAAGAAATATAAAAATTCACTGCACTTTATATATGAATTTTTAAAATTTCTTTTTGTTACTCCAATTGGCTGAAATAGAATAGGGATGTACAGTCATGTTATTAGAAGTAATACATAAAAAATTAAAATGTTAATGTTGCTAAAAAGATTAAATAAATCTTGCTGTCTCAGCACCAGTGCTTAATCTCCATCAAGGACACAAATGTAAGAAAAAAATTCATGTTTTATATATACAGTGAAATGTGTGAAATGAGATTTCCAGAATACAAAATTTCAATATCCATACATGGTAAAACTTGTTATTTTGTATCATTAAAATAGCTGTACACCATTTAATAAACACCCATAAGTTACAAAATCCCACCCAAATCTTACCATATATTTGGTTATTTGTAACTGTACATAAAGATAACTATTTGTGGTATGATGCTTATTCTACATGATTTAGAGCACAATTCAGTTAATTTGGTGATGTATTGTAAGTACAAATACTTAACTGCAAACATTTCACTGC
This sequence comes from Cancer borealis, assembly GCA_036785275.1. Classification (NCBI taxonomy): domain Eukaryota; kingdom Metazoa; phylum Arthropoda; class Malacostraca; order Decapoda; family Cancridae; genus Cancer; species Cancer borealis. The sequence goes on from JAXIVD010003450.1 coordinate 39,422, forward strand.
TTTATCAATTTTTCTTTGTATTCAAAATATCAGTCACTAAAACTTGTGGCTTCAAATTTACTAACCTTCCAAGTTGCTGCACAGTAAGTCTCATTGGAACACCTGTACCAAGGTTCACAAAGGCATACACATTGTCTATTTCTATTGGGGCTTGTGTTATTTGGTATACACTAAACTCTTCATTGTCATAACATTCTGCAACTATCTGTGGCTTAGAGGTGGATTTCATGGCCACAGCACGTTTCACAAGTGTTGGCATTGATTTTCTTGCAGTATTTTTACACTGTGAAACAGAAGGAACAACACTAATCGGAACAGATAAAGTTTCTTCTGCTACATTTTCAGATTGTTTGCATTCACTTAATTCAGTTGGTATACTAGGACTATTCTTATTACTTACAGAAGAAGAAATTCTAGTTTCTCCTACAGAATGACTGGTGGATGGGCTATGCAAAGATGATAAGGCCTCATCCATTAGGTTTGTAATATTACATTCAAGGTGGGAGTGCAAGAAGGCATGGTGGGTATTCATTTCATCAAGAGTTTCACCAACATCACCACAATAATTGCACTTAAATGGCTGTTTAACAGGAGGTCGCATAGGAGATCCTAATGTTAATTTAGAGAATGTAAAATCATTTGAATCAGGATGGTGACGACGGAGGTGGTGGCGGATAGACTGTACATTCTTAACAACATGACCACACACATCACATCTGCGGGTAAAGAAATATAGTCAAGGTATGCTTCCAATCAAAGTTGTAAAAGAGGTTCATGGTGCAATTTATGTAGTGAGCAGTGTGGGAGACTCATCCATGGAACAGAACATTCAGTCAAGGAAAATAAATAGAAAGGTCACAAAAGTAATTATATGTATTCACACATAGACCTATTGCAAGAAAGTGGTTGATTAGTGCTAAATAGTGGTTTTCAAACTTTTTGCATAAAGGCACAGTAGAGCACTCATTAATTAATAATTCAATAATTGGAGTGATGTGGTGGTGTAGTAACAACTGTCTTACGAAATGCAGATTTTTGTTATTGTAACTCTTGTTTACCTGAGTGGGAATAAACACTGATCTAAAATGAGGAGTAGTAACCTTGCAGTCTGGCAAGAATTGGTCAACAATTTTAGTTTCCTATGTGTGTAGTTGTTTATGTTGAGTTATTTTGTGTGGACACTGAGTTTGGAACCAGGAATGAAGTACAGTACTCCACAATAGTATAAAATATCAAAGTTAAAAAATGAGAGAGAATCAGACCCCATAGATCCCTATGGTCTTTTCTTAACCTAAAGTAAACGTTATGTATACATCAATCAATCTTTGGAGGCATATGCTGAGAAGCACATCGCCTTGCCAACCCTCCGACACCAGCCCTGTGCAAGTCCCCATGCCAAGTTACTCCCAGCAGGAAGCATCGATTTGCTCCAGCCACGAACTTTGTGAGCCTTAGCCTTCTCCACCCCGGGCTATCCCTTTCAGACAACCCGACAAACAGGATCAGCTTCTGGGTAACATGCCACATGCCCATATAGCTGGAGTTGATGTTGGCAGACTTTGCTGATAATACAAGGCACAAGTCGAAGACGATTTCTCAGATATGAGTGGTGTATAACTGGCCTCACAGTACTGCCTCTGGTGTGCCGCTCCCGGTCCAATATGAGTACAAGGCAGCTGACTGTCACTCGGACTTTAAAAATTTAATGAATAAAATTTGTAAGTGGTATATTATGCAGAGGAGTAAATAGCTTATGAAAAAAAGAACTGAAAAGGCACACGTTTAGCCTTTTTTCAAATAAAACCACCGAGACAAAATCTCAAAAAGAACAGACCTAGCAACCTAAGCCAAAGGAGAAAAATGTTTGTCTTGAACCAGTATGGTAATGGCAGAGGCGCACTGAATTTTGGAAGGAGAAAGAAAGCCGGCACTTAGCCGTAATTTTGCCTTATATCGGTGAAATTTTCACCAGAATTTGGTTAAATAACTTGGCCTTAGAAGTTCCCTTTTTGATCGTAGCCAAATAAAATCAGTCACCTGGCCTTAGCCTAATCTTAACGCCTAATGCAGGTCTAAATGACTTAGTGACATGTCCAGTATCTGTCATCATAGTTATTATTGAGGACTCTTATTTTCCCACTCTTACAGTATAGCTGTGAGACATGGACACAGAACACCGACCTGAAGAGGCAAATTGATGTCTTTGGTAATAAGTGCCATCCCAGAATCATGGGGCGTCGCTGTAAAGACTGCGTCAAATCAGCAATTACTCCATGACTAAATCAAGGTCTATTACTAGCATGGTCCGCCAACGTCAACTCTGGCTATATGGATATGTGGCACGTTACCCAGAAGCTGATCCTGCTTTTCGGGTTGTTTCTGAAAGGGATAACCCGGTGTGGGGGAAGCCAAGGGGGCGCCCACAAGGTTCGTGGATGGGACAAGTTGACGCTTCCTATAAGGAGTTACTTGGTATGGGAAGGAGGGTGTATGAGGCGATGTGCCCCTCCATGTATTAGGTCTTTCACACCAGCTTACGACGATCTGACTGACAATTCTGACTAATGGATCAGCATCAGGTGCAGCATTCCCAATTTCTCTTCCTCATTCTTCTTCTCTAACCTCATACCATTAAATAATTCCTTCAGTATACGATACAAATAATACTGACCCATAACACATTCCCCTCTTGGCCCCTAAACACTCAACACCTTGCAGCACCCATAGCTAAGCTCCCTCATTTTCACACAGCCCCATTAATATACTCTTTATATTATTCATCACTGATCTAAATCAGACTCAATGTGCTATCCACTCCTATGCTGATGACACCAGCTTGCATTTTTCAACGTCATACAACAGACGCCCAACCCAACAAAAATTAAATGATTCAAGGCGAGATGCTATAGGTCGCCTAACTTCTGATCTTTCACTAGTTTCTGATTGGGGTAGAGCAAACCTGGTTCTGTTCAATGCCTCAAAAACTCAATTTCTACAACTATCTACTCGACATAACCTTCCAGATAACTATCCCCTCTTCTTTAATGACATTCAACTTCCCCTCTCCTACACATTAAACACACTTGGTCTATCCTTTACCAGGGCTTGTGCTGGTGCTCGCAATTTTCTTTATATGCGATAAAATAAAAACAATGGCGATAATTACCGTATTTGATGGCTCACAAGACGCACCTTTTCTCAAAAAAAAAGTCTCAGGAAATGAGCCTGCGTCCTATGAGGCCAAGGTTCAGCATTGAGGCAGTGGTTGGTGGTAAGTCTATGGCAACAGAGGCTCTAAAATCAAACCCCAGACATCTTCGCACATGTAAACAAAGTGATGATTGGTACTACACAAAACAACTTTTTATGAATTATGAACAAACTTTATTACCCCTGTAGTCTCTCACAGTCACTGCCGACGCCATATGCCAGGTACATGTTTACATCTCACAACAGGATTGGTATGTAGGCTACTAGCAAATATTAAAGTTTTTAAATGCAAAATATTGGGATTTAATAATGATCTAAATGCATGTGTCTTCAAATATCAGGTGAAATCCTTCACTTCATATTCAGAGCTTAACCCTTAACTTCCGGGTGGCTAAATTATTTTTCGTTTCCATCTCCGGGTAAATTTTGGAAAATTAGGAAACGCCAGAAGATAATTTTATCTATAAAAACCAATTAAAATTTTTTATTCTGAGTGCAATGATGTACTATCCTGCACGCTATGACCTATGGAAGTAAAGTTATTGTGTATCATAAATTTCTTTCCAAAATCGCGTTGTAGCCCGCGGCGCAGAAATGACCCGCAGTGCGATAGCGCTGCCCGTGAATCTCTCTCTCTCTCTCTCTCTCCTTTTGGGAATTTCTTTTGGATGAAATAATTGTACTTCCAATGAGAGAGAGAGAGAGAGAGAGAGAGAGAGAGAGAGAGAGAGAGAGAGAGAGAGAGAGAGAGAGAGAGAGAGAGAGAGAGAGAGAGAGAGAGAGAGAGAGAGAGAGACTGGGTTGTTGTGTACACACACTCCTCCTCTCCGCTCCCTGCGATAAGGATGGAAGGGGAGATAGCGTAGGCCATAGGCACACACAGCTGTCCTTCCCACAATTTGTGTAAAATGAGTATTCAGTGAATTTTACAAGTAACACTATTGTTGTCTCACAATCGCATAACACATACGTTTTTAGTCCAAAGCGATGCCACTTTGATGGTATATATTGTTTGAATGCTAATCTCCCCTTGAAAAGCATCAATGATTCATCTATAACCACATTTTGAAATGGTTTGAAATAAGACTTGAATTTATTTGTAAGACTTTGCAGCACTGGTCTTATTCTCCACAATGGATCCGCACTCTGATCACTAGAAAAGTGAAGAAATCTTAGCATATTGCTGTATCTGTCTCTGGTCATATGTCTTCCAAAAATTGGCATGTATAACATATCACCCCTGTTCCAATAATCATGTTTTACTGCTTTTCGAGAGTGAGGCATTAGTAGAGTCAGAGCTATGAACGTCAGAAGTTCATCTCTCGTTGTGTTGATCCATTCTTTCTCGTGCGAGCCAGGGAGCACATCGTAGGTTTCAAACACACTTGGCATGATATCTGTTGGTATCAGCCACTATAAGATCCAGTAATTCATTATCTAGGAATGCCATAAAATAATCACAGTCATGATGGACTTCCGGAAATTCACTAGTTATGCCAACAGGTTCACCAGCAAACACGGGCATAGTTGGAGTAAAATCATCACATTCGTTCCACCTAAAATCATCTGCATTTGCAGCAGCACCTGTGGAACTTTGTGCTGCAATTCTAGGTCTCATTATACCTCTGCTACGCCCACGTGACCTTCCACGCCCACGTGATCTTCCACGCTCACAAGACCCTGTGACAGTACGTGACGATCTCATATGCAGACTTGATGTTTGCTCCGTGTCTTCATCTATTTTCATCACTACTGCTGTCTTCAATTTCTTCAGTATCTAAATAATAATCACTGTCCTCACTCTCATCAGTAATCTCTAAATCACTGTCATATGACACATGCATATGAGTATCCATGCTGCCTCTTTCACCCGCCGTGTCTCGGGAGTTGCCAGATGTAGCCTCCATGAAGGAAAAAAGCTAAGTAAGGCGTATTTAAATCAGCCACAGTGGCAGCTGAGCTAGTGGAGAGAGTTGCCAGATACTTAAACTCGCCTTTCGACTTGAAACAAATACGCCACAATACGAAAACGCGGCGGGAAAATTCATGATTACCGGAACGATCACTGCCTCACCAGACGCGGCACTATGATCGTACGGGTACGATCACCGGATGTTAAGGGTTAAATCCGATAATTTATCTTTTTTTTCATTTCAATGTCTGCCAAAACTGGGTGCGTCTTATGAGCCATCAAATACGGTATATCACATCGTTGAATGTTCTTGGCGACAGTATATTGTATTTTTTTCATTTGGCTAGTTTTTTCTTTAATAATTTGGCAACAAAGTTGGCTACAAGTTTTAAATGTCCAGAGCAAGTGCTGCTTTACTAAAAATCTAAACTGGCAATTTCATATCTCAACTCTTGCTAGATCAGCTTCCAAGAAGTTAGGTGTCCTATGGCATCTGCGTCCATTTTTCTCTCCCTCTCAGCTGCTTGCTCTGTACAGGGGCCTTATCCGCCAATGTATGTAGTATGACTCTCATGTCTGGGGGGCTCAACTCACACAGCTTTATTAAACAGGATGGAGTTTAAAGCTTTTCATCTCATCAACTCTCCTCTAACTGAGTGTCTTGATTCTTTAAGTCACCGACGCAATGTTGCTTCTTTATCGATCTTCTACTGCTTTTTTCATGCTGACTGCTCTTCTGAACTTGCTAACTGCATGCCTCCCCCCATATACTGTTTTTCACTATATAGAATGATTTAATACATGCCTTGGGGGAAAACACCACCACCACACAGGATAGTGGTTATATCTCAGCCCATAATTCAGCAGATGTAGTAAATTGAGACAAAAATTCATGAAGGTGTTGCTTAGAATTTTTTCTTCCAGAAAGTGATATTTTCACACCACACCATTCCCCCCAACTGGACGCTCCCTTAAATAGATAATGTTATGATCACACTTAAGTAAAATATCCCCACTGAACCTCTTTCTGTCATTTCAACATGTGAGCCAAATCCTATGACAGCATCTCTGGGAGCATAACTGATTCCATAATAGATACCATTGAATTTCTGTAGTGACCACTTTAACCTAGGACACACAATTCCATAATAGATAACATGACATTCCTGTAAGCTGACCACTCTAACTTCGCCACACCATCCCCTTAATATTTCTGGAATAAATGGAAAGAGGGACATGAATCACTGAGAAAGCAAAAGCCACCATAAAGTTGCAGAAGAAACTCACATCAGAGTAAAATATCAACAGCACAGCCAACACGATAGTGCATGTAGTTTGACAAAAGATGGATAAAGAGAAGGAAAGCTCCTACACACCAGCTTAAACCAGGAAACCAAACTTCAAAC
>JAXIVD010003451.1:0-15000 GCA_036785275.1 Cancer borealis
GTGTGTGTGTGTGTGTGTGTGTGTGTGTGTGTGTGTGTGTGTGTGTGTGTGTGTGTGTGTGTGTGTGTGTGTGTGTGCTCCTAAGATTCCTGCTAGAGCCGTCGTCACTACCTGAGGTTCATGAAAACTCGAAGTGGACTCACAGTGAAGGTGCTTCACTACCTGCCGTAATTAACTTTTAAGTGAACAAATAATAAGCTTCCCTGAGTTACCTAGTGTGAGATTTACCTGACAGCTTAACATAAGAGAAAAATTCTTTTTCTTTCTCTATTTCACTTTTTTCTCTTCTTTTAACCATCTGTCTTCCCTCTAATCGATTATTAACCCCATTTTTTCTTCTTCTATTAGATTGTTTACTGTGTCACCTTAATCGCTTATTCACTTGCCTCGTTTCAGCATCTTTACTCCTTTCAAACTCCCTTTCCACTTGCTTCCTTGCCATTAGAAGTATTAGCACTCCGTCCATGCACAGGGAGAAGCATTGAGCATCCCGAAGCATCCTATCCACTCATTCACTTTGTCATTGAAAAGAGTCTTGATGAAATGCCACTTAATGAGATTTCCTCCTTTTTGGTTAAAGTTCAATTTTGTCCACGTATGCATGCACGCACACTCACCCTCCCCATAAGCCCCCAAACACACACTGACACACACACACACATTTACACACACTCACATACACATGTACTAAATGTTTCCGTATATCGTGGACATAAATATATCATATATTAGTGATTAAGTAATGGTCTTTTCTGAGAGTGTTTCAAGGGAATGTGTTCACCATCTTTGTGTCTGTTAATAATGTCCATGAAATCTTCTATCATGTGTTCTCCTTTCATAATTTCTGCAAGTAAGGTTGTCGAACGTAGGTGTGAGTCTAATTATATTATATAAGTTGTTTTGGAAATGTTTTGGTTGAGTCAACACGGCAGCCCATATGAACTGCAATTGTACGAGTTACACATCTTAATTACCTTACATAACGCTGAGAGACTTTCACACACAACGATAGTGGCTAACAACGTACCATGTACTTGTTAATCCAAATGACAAAATAAAAACGTCAATGCAAATGATTAAGGAAAATAAAAGAATGTATATATATATATATATATATATATATATATATATATATATATATATATATATATATATATATATATATATATTTATATATATATATATATATATATATATATATATATATATATATATATATATAAATGTGTGTGTGTGTGTGTGTGTGTGTGTGTGTGTGTGTGTGTGTGTGTGTGTGTGTGTGTGTGTGTGTGTGTGTGTGTGTGTGTATACATATATACATACATACACCATTATGTATCGCAGCACTGCACCATATATATAACACGTTGTCGATTATTGGATACTCGGGTTCATCATGTGCGTCGCGTGCACCTGCTTGGTCGAGCTTCCGGATGTGTACGGAGAATTTAGATGCTCATTGATTTGACAAGGTAATTCAGTGTACCGAATATAATACTGCGAAATTTTAGTTTCCCTTATATTGACACGGAAACGTTAGCTGAAACAAGACCTCAATTACAGAGGATGTTGATTGTGGAGGGGGAACATTTTCCATGAAGTTGTTGCACTGCCATATATATATATATATATATATATATATATATATATATATATATATATATATATATATATATATATATATATATATATAAATATATATAAATATATATATATATATATATATATATATATATATATATATATATATATATATACATATATATATATATATATATATATATATATATATATATATATATATATATATATAAATATGTATATATATATATATATATATATATATATATATATATATATATATATATATATATATATATATATAAATATATATATATATATATATATATATATATATATATATATATATATATATATAAATATATATATATATATATATATATATATATATATATATAAATATATATATATATATATATATATATATATATATATATATATATATCTATATATATATAAATATATATAAATATATATATATATATATATATATATATATATATATATATAAATATATATATATATATATATATATATATATATATATATATATATATATATATATATATATATATAAATATATATATATATATATATATATATATATATATATATATATATATATATATAAATATATATAAATATATATAAATATATATATATATATATATATATATATATATATATATATATATATATATATATATATATATATATATATATATATATATATATATAAACACACACACACACACACACACACACACACACACACACACACACACACACACACACACACACACACACACACACAATTTTTTTTTTTTAATGTCGTTACATATCCTAAATGTTGTGACCGGCGTGCACCTTGACTGGAAAGAAACACCTCCCATGACATATATGACATTGCAATAACAACTTCACGTCATCAGAAATCTAAGATATTATAGAGTGTGATAAACATTAACAACTGTTTTTTGGGCTTCTAATATTTTTTTTAAGTGACGAGGCACATAAATAGCAATCCATAAATCACACAATCTCTAAAGTTTACTCACTGCATTATTGTATTATAAACAAATATAAATTAGTCATATTATCATAACTTCCAATTTGGATAATTGAACAAAATAAATATATTCTGAAGCTGAATTTTCGACAAGTCCATCCAATATTTCTTTACAAGCAAAAAGGCAAGCTTTAGAAAGCCATCCCTCTCTCTTCACCTCTCTCTCTCTCTCTCTCTCTCTCTCTCTCTCTCTCTCTCTCTCTCTCTCTCTCTCTCTCTCTCTCTCTCTCTCTCTCTCTCTCTCTCTCTCTCTCTCTCTCTCTCTCTCTCTCTCTCTCTCTCTCTCTCTCTCTCTCTCTCTCTCTCTCTCTCTCTCACACACACACACACACACACACACACACACACACACACACACACACACACACACACACACACACACACACACACACACACACACACACGAAATGACTTGTGCCTGGGGAGTCAGTGGACCTTAAGCAGATCTAATTCCCCGTGGTATGCAATCAGATGCCAACAATAGTGTCTGATTGAAGCAGTTTTCCATCAATTGCTTCTCGTAATCAGATGACTTGTGAAGTGAACTGAAAACCATAGCGTTCAGAGCCTCCATTCAGCCCGGTCCTGGATCCCACTAGCGGACAGATGACACGTACGCAGACTGACCCTGAAAGCCTGAAAAGCAAAATGACGGTAAAGCATCGAATGAAACGTTTGTACCTAAACCGCATCGGTAAAAAGAGCGAGAGAAATTGAAAAAAATGAGCATGAACTTTTTTTCGTGTATATGTATTATGCAGTGAATCACGTGAATAATGCATAGACTGGTTAGGTAAGTGTACAGTGCATTGTGAACATGAAAATACGTAGCTTTATATAAATATGCAGTTTCATGTAGATGTGGTTCAGGTAAACTTAATATATATTACTAAAAAATTATTCTATGTTGTGAATTTTAATAATAATAATTACATCAGTTTTCTAATTTTTTTTTTTTTTTACATCTCTCGTTTTTTAATTATATAGTGTTGGTAGCGTTAGGTCATGGTTTTGAGAATACTTTTTTATGGCGAGAAAATTTTGTGACTCGCCTCAATTTTTCTCCATTTCTCTCCGGGTCGCATTTCCAAGCTCCATTTTTTATCCCTTTTTATAATCCTCAATCTTTTTTTTTTTTTTTTTTTTTTTTTTTATCTTTTTTTTTTTATCTCTCTCCCTCGTATTCCAACCTTTTCATCTTGCTGCTCCTTTATCATACATTCTGTCTCTTTTCATTACAGTTTCATTTTCATTTTCCTCTCCCATTCTCATATTTCTTCCTCATTGTAACTCATGCGATGCTGACGCCTTTTTGTTCCTCTTTTCTCGTTCCAGATTTATCGAATAATTTTCTGCTCATCGTGTTTCTTCCTCGAGAGTTTTTTTTTTATTATCATTATTATTTTTGGATTTGAATTGAAGAAGTGTGTTCCGTGCCACCAGACGAGGTAATGAAGAGATAACTATTATATATTTGTTTAATGAAATATGTCCCACCAAGACTAGAATCCAATTGTCAGGAAGCTTAAAGGAACAAGTCTAGTCCTCCACGTGAAGTTTCTTTTCATCGTTTTCTTTCCCCTTACTTCCTTTTCCTCTCCTTCTTCCCGCCATTTTTCCATATTTTCCTCCCCTTCCCTCCCATACGTCACACTATCTTTCCTCCACAATGGGCCGCGTAAATCTCTCACTCCCTCCCTCCATCATACTTCGCGTAGCTTTTTGGGCACATTTTTCATCTCGTATCGTCTTTTCTTGCCCTTTTTTTTTAAGCAGTGCGTTTTGGGAGCTTTCTTACGCGGCTCTCTCGTGAAACTGACGACTTTTTGGTTGAAGGGGCGCATCTATCACAGTCTTGTAACCATTATTTAAACTGCTGCGGTGCATTTGATAATCCCAAGGCTGTTCCCGCCGCTTCTGGCATCGCTGGAAGCTCCCCCGCTGAGCAGTGTTGGCTATCGATAAGAGGTACTCACCGCCTTATGACTCAAGACTGCTTCTCGGTGAAAGACTCAATTTCTGAAGTGAAGTGAAAGGACACAATAGACCATGTAGGGTGAATATAGAGCCTACACAATTTTTTTTTTCATGAAGAATGGTTTGCATATGATTTTTGGTCCCCTGCAGGAGTGTAACGCATCAAAAGGCACCTCCCTCCCTACCTTTCTTTGTATCACTTAAGAGTAAGAGTAAAGGCAGGACCGCAACAAGCTCGAGACACCTAGTCAGTCACTGCAATACACCCAAACATTATAGGCAAAGACACGCATCCCACAGGTCGTCTCCAGCTTCCTACATTTCTTTCCCCAAACCCTGGCATCCCGAAGAAGTAGTCCTTGCCATCCTGAAGAGGGAGTACTTATGACAGTTCTTGAAGATATAAAATTCACGTAATAAACTGTCTTCAAGTCAAAACAATGGAACTGTTTAAAGATAATTCCTTCCACGTAACATTTACATAAACATTATCACAACACTACTTGCCGCCTTTTGCAAGTCAATTTATACACGAGATTCTGTCATACTTACACATGGTTTTGCAACACCTTGAAAATAAGCAAAAGAAAAATATTGTAGTCTTTGTGGTCCATAAGGCTAATTCCCACCTAGATTGTCGTACAGTAAAAAACATGAAAACAAAAAATCAGTCGTGTGTGTTTAAACTTAGAGCAGATTATAAGTCTTTCTAATTGAATATAACATGCACTTCACTACCAGACTGTCATTAACAGCTGGACACACGGTGGGAGATTAGAGAGAGAGAGAGAGAGAGAGAGAGAGAGAGAGAGAGAGAGAGAGAGAGAGAGAGAGAGAGAGAGAGAGAGAGAGAGAGAGAGAGAGAGAAACAAAAAAGAAAGAAAGAGAGAAAGAGAGTGAGAGAACGAAATAAAATGGAAACGGATAAAGGAGGGAGGGTTGGAAAAAGAGATACAAAAAGTGAGAGAGAAAAAAAAAAGAAAAAGAGAAAAAAGTAACTAAACAAATAGCCTAAGATGAACCGAGATGACTAAAAACTTACTATTATCACAACACATTCAGGAAGCGAGACGCGTGCATTAGTAATCTGATCTATATAAACACATTTAGCACATGGCTGTCCTTGACCTTCCATGGCAGCACGTTGGCCACTGCTGCTGGGTTCCATCTGAGTGAAGTCTATCATCTCCTGCAGTGATTCGCTTCCATCAATATCAGGATGGCAAATAACCTTCACTCTCTTGTTTCAACTGTCGCCTCGCACTGCTCTAAGTTCATCTGCTGCACAGGTGTTTCAGAGGTGAAAGCATTGTGTTGTGTTATGTGTATGGTATGCATAATAAACCACTAAATGAAGGTCTTAACTCCGGGGAGACTTACTTTTCCTCTCTTGTTTCAGTTTTTTCCATGACAAATAATGTGTAACTCTGTGGGGACGTAGATTTTACTGTTATTTTTTTACAAGCCTCACATTCCGTCCACTGGTTACGATTTACCTAAAAGCAAAGAAACCTTATGACATACTTAGCTAATAAACTTATATATTTTCCGTCATTGAACAAGGGATGCAAGTAAAACTATATATATATATAGGAAGATAAACTTCCTCAATGTTGTTATAAATACTGACACCATATACTTCAATAGGACGGAATATCCATCATCAATTCCTCTGGTAGGTAATACAATGGTGGCGGTCTAAGTATTTAAGTTATTTTCCTTCCCCTCCTGTGGTCAACTTACCTTTGTTGTGAAAAAAAAAAAGACTAACACATTGTCTGGCCTTTCATGTTTGACCGTCTGCACGTCGCTGTTAGAGGACACTGTAAGTTGTGTTCCCCGCGTTGTCTCATTTGTTTAAGCTTCTACTCATTCAGATGTACTTGTGAGGCACTAAAGAAGAAAGGTGCACAGTGGTTCTGGAGGGACTATAGAGAAAATCTGTTAACTTTACTGAATACGAGTTGGACATTTATTTTTTTTTACATTATTGCACTTTATCACTAAAAATAAAAAAGATTGCAGATTTAATTGTCTTATTTCATTCGGTTGTTATAAAACTTAGCTAATTGCATCCATCAGTATCATTCCTGCACTTCTAAATAGCAATTAAGTATAGTGTGTGTGTATAGGAATTGCGTATGTGTATTGTGCTAACTTATGTAAAATATGTACTAAGATTCCATGATATTGCAGCAACTTAAGCAACAAGTCCGAGGATTCCGTGTCATTACGCTTTATGAGACCCAAGATGATACTCTCAACTAAATGGCCGGTGTTGGCGCGGCCTGACCCTCTGTGTCACCTTGGCCACGCATTAACGGTCAAGTTATTCACGGGAAAGTGTTTGCTTTTATGTGTATATTTATGTGTGTGTGTGTGTGTGTGTGTATGTGTGTGTGTGTGTGTGTGTGTGTGTGTGTGTGTGTGTGTGTGTGTGTGTGTGTGTGTGTGTGTATGTATGTGTGTGTGTGTGTGTGTGTGTGTGTGTGTGTGTGTGTGTGTGTGTGTGTGTGTGTGTGTGTGTGTGTGTGTGTGTGTGTGTGTTAGTGAGTAAGAGAGAAATATATCAAAACAGAAGCTTAGATCATAGGCAAGATTTGTTTAAGGTGTGTCAGGCAGCTTCAGCCGCGGGAAAATTATGCAGAGGAATGGTGTGTCAAGGAGGAAGGAAAGGTTGATCAATCCCCGCCACGCTCCCCGGAACTGAATAACATCGTGGAGGTGCAAGTGGAGGTCGATAGGCGTTAGAATATGATATTGCATCGAATTTATCTCACTCTTCCTAGTACTATATTGTGGTACTGAGTATGTGAAGGGTCAAAGAACGCTCACTGTGTTATTTATAAAGACAGAAAAGGAATGCTTTAGTGTATTTTTTGCCTTGAATAAAGTGCTACGACTGTGACAGCACCGCACCGCACCTTCACTTTAGAAGCTCCATTGAACCGAATGCAGACTCGCCGACTGACAGCGGTCCATTACCGTCGTGATGCGCCTCGCCGCCCCAAGCCTCACTCCGCCGTCCGTCACCTCGCTCAGTCAGTGGGTCGTAATGGCCACCAGGTCACGCTGATCTATGGGTCCCTCTGCCCAAACTGAAGAGGCATCATTACTGTCACTGCCGCAGGGATTAATGCTGCGTTATGCCACAGTTCAACACGCAGCGGCATGGCAGTGACGAGGTGCAGAGGGAAGGGCAGGCGACACTTCGGGAGGCGGGAAGAGAAGAGCAACGCCACGTGGGATGTATGGGAACAGCTTAAGGAGACGCGGGCGAAGACGAGGACAAGATGAAAGCGGCAGTTGATTCTTTGTTCTTAGAGTGTTAATTTCATCATTCTTATCGACTATCTGTACAAAGGAGGAAAGGGAAGCAATATAAGGGAGGGAAAAATATTCGCCAAGAAGGAGGATGTGGCTCTTCTATCAAGTAAGAACCATTGCACGTGGTGATGAACATTCCAGTGAAGCAGCAGGAAGAGGACTGAGAGGGAAGTGGGGAAAAGAGGTGACAGGAAGCGAAGGGTGAATGTAATCATTGGAGCAAACTGATGTTCATATTAGTGATTACATTAGTGCAGTGACGGGATGTAGTGCTTAGAATGATGGCGGTGATGCATAGTTGTGAACCAAGGCAAAATGTAATGAAAGAAAAGAGACTGAATGAAACACTAGCATATTAATTTCCTACTCTTCGCAGTATGTGTTCTTTTAACTATTCATGATTTTTCTTAATGTAACGATCATGTATTTCTAAGCATTTATGGCCGACGTATGATAGCAAATTCAGCCTCCAGTGGTAGTGTCAAGAATTATGAAAATATAACTAAGATTTTTTTCTGATGCAACTGTATTTTTGTTGTTGTTGTTGTTATTGTAAACCATCATTTTTAAACAGATCATACACATTTTTCTGCTTTTTTTTTTTGGTTTATTTATGCGTAGCTATCACGTTAATCCAAATGCTCTTTTCCTAACATGGGGAGATGATAGAGAAGCTTCATGGATTAGAGAGCAGACTAAAGTTGAAAAAATTTTGATTAGAATTAAAAGAAGAAAATTGGATATGGGCAGACCACTTCATGCCCGGAACAGATAATTAATAGATGGATGATTAGGTAGATTTCCTGGTTGCTGATTTCATTCGTATAATTCACAAACATGTCCCTTGCAACTCATTTTGACCGAATAAACGCTTTTCACAGTAGTTAAGCATATTATAAAAAAAAAAACAGGTCTGCAACTGTAATATTTTTCCTTGGGAGTCAGCATATATTAGACATGGCAGGATTATCCACCTTCGTTGCAGTGTTTCATGCAAATACTACGAACAGTGAATGAGAACAGACATGCATACATACATACCATCACCACAGTCATACGAAAAGACTTAATGTCGTCATAAATCACACAGATGAATGCAACACACTCAACAAACACACGCTGCAAGACACTCACCATCCCCACGAGACGGATGGACGAGTCATTAATGTAAATTACGCTCACTTGGATCATTCATTGTGGTGATGATGAAAATAAATCATCTCCGCTGTGAAAGTCTGCTTTTTGCTACGCCTTGTGCGAGCTTCCCTAAAACATGGCTTCCGTTACATTGTTTAACGTTGTTCATGACTGAGACTCATTACACACCTCGTTCACACACTTGGTGGATGCTCTTAACGTTATTATATTTTCTCTGATGGAGGCTTTCGTAATCAAGGTATGTTCGTATGTGGTGAGGGGGCCGCTAGGTATGTAGCGTGGGAACCAAGGGGGCGGAAGCTTGAAAAAGGTTGGGAGCCACTGGTATAGAGGAAGGCACTTGAAAGATCATCAGCAAGATTGTGTTTGTGGTTGCCTTTCTCGAACACCAGTCTTGGGTCACAAAACCACTGCACCTTTAGGTCACCACGACTACTTTCCATTCCAGTAACGGTTGAAACACAACTGGAATGGCTTTGGCAACAACTATCCTTGTTTAGATTCGAACTCCGGAACATTATCAGTTTTGGAAAACTGAACATTATCAGTATTGTATTACTGAAAAATGTCAGTGCTGGAAAACTGGAACAACACCAGTGCTGGAAAGCTAGAAAAACATCAGTGCAGAAAAACTGGAAAATACATCAGTGCTGGAAAACAGAAAAAAACATCAGTGCTGAAAAGCTAGAAAAACACCAGTGCTGAAAAACTGGAAAAAACATCAGAGGTGGAAAACTGAAGAAAAAAAACATCAGTGCTGGAAAACTGGAAAAACATCAGTGCTGGAAAATTGAAAAAAACATCAGTGCTGGAAAATTGGAAAAACATCAGTGCTGGAAAACTGGAAAAATATCAGTGCTGGAAAATTGGAAAAACATCAGTGCTGGAAAACTAGAAAAACATCAGTGCTGAAAAAACTGGAATAATATCAGTGCAGAAAAAACTAGAACAATACCAGTGCTTGAAACTGGAACAAAATCTGTGCTGGATACTGGAAAAAATATCAGTGCTGGAAAACTGGCGGCATAGATTATTAATGTAAACAACTGCTGCACCTCCAGAGACTACTAGATTTGAACTGTAACTTATTCATTGGCGTCAAGTGCTCCTTATCCCCGACCATATATATAACTCGATACTTTTAAAGGGGATAGGGACAGTTAAGGTTTATAACTTTCCTTCTATTCGTGAGCGTCATTCTTAGCATTTTTCATAACAGTAGAAGGAGCACATACACGGAAATGTAGCTTGAGTCTTTGAAGTAGAGTGTGTATCTATCTCCCTACCAACGAACTAACTAACGAACTAACGCTTGATTAGGATGGAAATTAAATACATTTTTTTTATCACTAGACTGTTTCTATACGCTTTTTTTCTTTATTGCAAGAGACATACTCATCATTTTCAGTAAAGAGAAGGTGTCACTAGTTTGGATTATATTTTATGTTCGTAGCGAAATCAAAAGGAATATATGGATGTAGAGCAGGAAACAGGATATAATTTTTTTTCCGCTTTTTTATAACGAACATTGGACAGTGGCTGGATCCAATAGGTATGACTATGATGGAAAAAAATAAATAATGTATCCGTGTGTCAGATGTTCAGTTATGTTATGAAAAAATGTAATATTGCATTTTTTCCACTTGTGATGTTAGGTTTCATCAGAATAGCTTCAAACACATACCGATTTTGAGGTTTCTTTGACACTGGTAATACGATAACATCTAATTTATAATATATACCTACACTCAAACATATTTCACGATCCCAAAAGTTACTACCATCACTTTCATTCCTTTTGGCGAGGATCTGAAAGCGCAGAGCATGAAACATCCCCGTACAAATGGTGTGACCCGCTTTATTTTCATATGATGGCGGAGGGAGGCACAAAGGGGAAGCGGAAAAAGCGGTCGAACAACAGGCTTTCGTGTGCTTCAAAGCGAGAGAGTTGAAGGGGGTACATTGAAAACTCAACCCATCGTTTTGTGTTCCCATTCTTGCAACAGTTTGACATTTCACAGTCTTAATTATACAAAGGGAACGCTTTAGGGTAATTTATCATGTTTTTTATTATGGTCGCTCTGTTATGATAATGGTTAGTAAATTTCCCTCAGGTCCAGTATAACAAAACAGACGGACAGACACATGTGAGAGACAATCCTCACTTAAGTATTCTGTTGTCTCCCAATGGCAGTGTGTCTTGTGTTTATGTTCCTGTTTTCGTGAATGTAATTTATTAACTATTGCCTTATGCTTCCTAATGGTAATCACGAGCCCTTAAAAGCATGAGAATATAAATATAATGATGATATGGCAGTTTTGACATGCATAGACACCAACTGCAACTTTCATTTTAAAGTTTTTGCAATGAGAACGTGAAACAAAGAAAAAAAAACCTATGTAACTGTAGTTAGCAGATTACTGTATATGAGAAAGTAAAGTAACACGATCTTGTTAAACTGAAGTCTATTTATTCCAGTTACCAATGGAACAAATCAGCCATGAGGGTCACGCTACGCACACCATTTCTTATGATCACACTATGGGGTCCCCTTCGTCAATCCGCTGTACATTGGTTTGCCTGCCTTGTGTGGTGAAACAAATCTCACCAAAAAATACCGCACATCCCTCTCAAGGCTTTCAGACACTCAAAGTGATAGAATAACTATATGTGATAACTTTCCCAGAACAAAGAGTGTCGTTGCTTCCTAAACACTGGCAGACTGTCTTTAACTTGGGTTTTGTGTAATATTGAGATTATTAGTGAAGGTTTTTGTGTCACATAGAAGCGGTATATTGGAGCTTTTTAGACTTCACTTGAAATAGATAATATGATATACGTGTTTGCCTGTTGAGTTTGATAATGACAAAACAACTACATGAACACAAAATTTTAAAATGGAAATAATTGCAGTATGGTTTAATGTGTGCCATGACTATTCAATTTCCAGCCGAAATCAATTAATAAAAAAAAAAGTAGGTAGTAGAGAAAATAGTGTTATTCATTGCTGTAGAGTCAAGAATATGTAAGTGAGGTTGAATCCTCCCCAAACACACACACACACACACACACACACACACACACACACACACACACACACACACACACACACACACACACACACACACACACACATACACACACACACACACACACACACACACACACACACACACACACACACACACACACACACACACACACACACACACACACACACACACACACACATATTCACACTTTTCTATTTCTATTTTCTATATCTCTGAGGAATAAGACATGCCTGGACAGAAAAAGTTTCCAATAGTGCACGTAAAACTGAGTGGTTGGAGTGTTGTTAGCTTGGTAGAAGAGGGAGGCTGACGCGACCATAACCACCACCTCCGCCTTGTTTTCCTGGTAGTGTTCCGTCATTGATACTTAAAGATTCATAGCGTGTCAGAGGAGGAGGGGAAGAGGTGGTGTATCAGTCTTGACCCATCTTTAGACTCAGCAGTGTCTCTCCCCAACCATTACAACGTTATGTTTCCTCTCTTCCTATGGTGCAAGAATCCTGATGACTAAATTGAGTATCCTTAAAACACCATTAGTCAAATCATAAATATAATATGCATGTTTCCGAAAAAAAATTTACTTCTCATATGTAAACTCATACAGTATACTTAGATAGCAAATGTGTAATCGAACTGAGAGAGAATGATTTGAGATAAAAGAAAGATTCATCCCAGTAGTAACTAGGTTATTGCCATTTCCAGCTGACATTTTGACAGGAGAGAACAGATGAGTAGGTGACGTGGTGATGGTGGCGAACGATTTCCTTCCATCCGGCGGTAGTTTTATCTTGCTCTGCGTCTGCTGATTAGAAATTCTTGCTGCGCCTCACCACACTTTTTCCGGCAGTGTCCTCACGCCCGTGGAGCCTGTGAGAGTTTCTTCGTCTTCTGGACCGGCTAATCCCAGGCCTGTGTCTGCTAATGGGCCAGTATTGTGTATCACCATTGTTATTCCTGCCACGCCGCTCCCACAATGGCTGGCTAGGAAGAGACACTGTAACCGTCAGCCTGCCTCTCTCCTCCTCTCCTTTCCTCCCCTTTCGCTACACTCCTCTCCTATTCCCCTTCTCTCTCTCTCTCTCTCTCTCTCTCTCTCTCTCTCTCTCTCTCTCTCTCTCTCTCTCTCTCTCTCTCTCTCTCTCTCTCTCTCTCTCTCTCTCTCGCTCTCTCTCTCTCTCTCTCTCGTCATGCTCCACCTTCCACGTTTGTTCCCTATATATTTGTTTTCCTCCGTCGTTCTCAAGGGTGTCATGGCAACGTGATAGCAGTACTTTTCGGAGACCTGTTCAACTCGATCGTCTTCAATTGGAGTCCTAATTAAAGCAGCTGGCGCCAAGGGAACTCCGAAGCCCCGTCTAGTCCGTCTACTGTCCATTCACCGTTCTGGGATTAGTCAGTAATTGAGTGTCTCTATAGTGTAGCATTGAGGACAAGTTGGTGCTGTTAAGAGAAAGGATACATTGACCTTTAGTCTCAAAGGAGTT
Organism: Cancer borealis; assembly: GCA_036785275.1. Taxonomy (NCBI): domain Eukaryota; kingdom Metazoa; phylum Arthropoda; class Malacostraca; order Decapoda; family Cancridae; genus Cancer; species Cancer borealis. The sequence goes on from JAXIVD010003451.1 coordinate 13,651, forward strand.
AAGATGAATAATCCACGATAGGCTCAAAGGCGAAAGGGAAGTGAAGATGTGCAGTCAGGTGGATAACGTGTCTTAATGAATGTCTGTCTCCCTCCCTCCCTCCCTCCCTCTCTCTCTCTCCCTCTCTCTCTCCCTCTCTCTCTTTCTCTTTCTCTTAAGCTTTGCCTCCTTCATCGTATTGCCTTTCCTCTTTACCTTCCGTGTGTGTGTTTCTTTTTCTCATTCTTTCCCTTCGCTGCTCAATAGTCTTATCTAAGCTTTCCATCCTTCTTTTTTTTTCTTTTCATCATATTTCTTTTTTTCGTCTCCTTCTCTTCTCATTATTTTCTTTCTCAGGCGTTAGCTTCCTCCTCTACCCCCTCATCCTCTCTCTCTCTCTCTCTCTCTCTCTCTCTCTCTCTCTCTCTCTCTCTCTCTCTCTCTCTCTCTCTCTCTCTCTCTCTCTCTCTCTCTCTCTCTCTCTTTCTCTCTATCTATCTATCTATCTATCTCTATCTCTCATATGTCTTTTCCTATAGCTGTTATCTCTATCTCTTCGACTGCCTGTCCTCCTACATCTCCTTCCTGGCCATTACAGTAAATCACAGCCGCTACAGTACTGCTGACAAACTTATACACTACACTAGTTTCTTATCTGAATCTGTATCCTTTTCGACCGGCCAGGCGCTGCACGGACGCCTCGCTCCCCATAGTATTTTTAGATAACCTTGATGGGTAAGCTTCCTCCCTTTAGGCTGACAGTTGATAGTAGTGGATAGGTAGCCGTACATCACTTGTGTCTCCCCATTCCACATGCATGCATATTCACCTGGCTTGAGGGGAAGGCAATTGACTGATGATGGATGCATAGTGAGGGGAGAGGAGGTAGGGTTAGACGGGTTGATTATGGTTTATTTGAAGGATGTGTAATAGTTATGTGTGTCAATGGGTAGTGGCACGTCCCCTTTGTAGCTTACTCTTTGCCCTTTCTAATTTGTATCTTCCCTCTTGCACCTTCCCCCCATTAGTTAAGGGAAGACGGTGGTACAGTGGTCTAGTGTTCGGGCATGACAACCTAGGGTCCCGGGTTCGATCCCCCGATATCCGCTGGCCACTTGTTATTATTTGGTATTACCGCCTAGTGGCCAAAGACTACCCAAATTGCTGCCATACTGTCCTCAGACGGGACTTACAATATTTATATGCATCTGAGGCTTTAGCAGGAATAGCCTCTCTAGTTCTCAACATATTCAAGAGAGAACGTAAACATTCGAGGCGTCACTATAAAACAAATCTAAAATCCCACGTCATATAACAGGCAAGACGCAAGTCCATTTGTGCCTCCATAAAAAGCCTACTGGCGCCAACGGC
>JAXIVD010003451.1:23321-28321 GCA_036785275.1 Cancer borealis
CTCATCATGCAGTATAACAGTGGCTTTCTCTGGGAGGGCAGCGAGGCCTATTTACGCGGTTTAATTCTTCAGAGTAAAGATGATTAATATTCAAGAAATATTAACCATTACTGAAAAAAGCTGCATATATACCTTAAATACAGTTTAAACTGATTAAAATGTAACCAATTGAGGTGTGATATATTTAGAGTTGAATGAGTTTAAAAACATAAATAATAGACGTCCAAAATTCATAGATTAATGGTATGTGAATATAGATATCAAACCCAACGGATGTGGTGATTGTGGATACCAGACTCAGGGTGGCAAACCGTTATATCTCCATGAAGAGAAGGTTTGAAAATTAATAATATTAGAATAAGCGATAATTGCTTTGTTAAATTGCTTAAACGAATCAATTTGTGGAAAACACCAATAATTATAAATGACATGTCTTTATAAGTATTATCCGATGCAGACGGACATATTATATATTTATATATATATATATATTATATATTATATATATATATATATATATATATATATATATATAGGAAGAGAGAGAGAGAGAGAAGAGAGAGAGAGAGAGAGAGAGAGAGAGAAAGAGAGAAAGAGAGAGAGAGAGAGAGAAGAGAGAGAGAGAGAGAGAGAGAGAGAGAGGAGAGAGAGAGAGAGAGAGAGAGAAGAGAGAGAGAGAGAGAGAGAGACTTGTATTGTCTTAATTTAGGGAAGTTAAACCACCAAGAATTGTCGTGAGTGGCAAGAGAAAAAAAGTGTTGGAACAAACAGGAACAAACAAGGATTTTGGCTAACATAATATAACATAACATTATATAACTTAAAAGCTCCTCATCATTATCAACAGGAAAGAACTTTTGGAAAACTATAGCGTTACTACCGCTTTAACATAAGAGTCAATGTGGTAAATTTAACTAAATAGGAAAAAAGATAATCTACAGAGGATGGAAACACATTGTTTATAGACTTGTTTTTGGAAGTACCCAGCTGGTAGTGGTGGTGATGATGGTGGTGGTGGTGGTGGTGGTGATGGTGGTGATGGTGGTGAATGGATAACAGTGATTCATCAACAGTAGTTAGCATGCCTCATTAACAGCCTCGCCTGCAGCTATTACACGCACTACATTGTTTAGGTGTCAGAGCATGTGCCTGTAAGTGTTGCATGAATGTGTTCGTACATGCATGCAACACACATGTTTACCATAATAAGTGACAATGTAACGCATGGTGTGTATCGGACTGGGACGCGTTGCTTCACTCACCCTCACACCTGGCTGGCTCGTTCTAATGCCAACCTAGTGAAGCAAACAATCCACTTGAACAACGTTTGCAGATATCTGTGCCGTAACGTTATCTGTTTTCAAGACATCCACCCGTCCACTACCAGCTTACCTGCCCGCCTGTCTGTCTGTCTACCTGTCCATCTCTCGTATGTAATTTTAAACGCTATTGATAACACCAAAACATGCCATTATAATTGAAAAGCACAATGCATTGATTAACTTGATGTCATACTTAAAGCAGTGATCATGTAACTGCATTTACGACATAATTCTCAAGCCACTAACTTAATACAAGGTGCGCTAATGTGACCTGACTCCCCGCTTTTTGATCCCATGGTGGTGACCTCATTAAGTTGGCAACTCAAGAGTGAAGCTAGGTGAGGTGAGGTAATTAATATGAGAGAGAGAGAGAGAGAGAGAGAGAGAGAGAGAGAGAGAGAGAGAGAGAGAGAGAGAGAGAGAGAGAGAGAGAGAGAGAGAGAGAGAGAGAGAGAGAGAGAAAAAAAAAAGAGAAAGAGCGAGAGCGAGAGAGAGATTCACACTCTCATACACACTCGCACTCGCACTCTCTCTCGCACTCGCACTCGCACACTCACACTCACACTCACTCTCACTCTCACTCTCTCTCTCTCTCTCTCTCTCTCTCTCACTCTCTCTCTCTCTCTCTCTCTCTCTCTCTCTCTCTCTCTCTCTCTCTCTCTCTCTCCATACCCCAGCCAATTAAGTATACACGTGTCCCAAGTCTTACTGTCAATCAACAACCACCATCAACTGCCTTTTTAACGTACCCGAGCTGCGTTGTGGTCGACCTTATTCGACTTCGTAAGGATCCTAACGAGTCTCCATAGCAACTCCTTCCCTTTCCTAGTAACTCCGGCAGGATCAACTTTGAAGGTGTCCCCGAGGCCTCCTTTGGGTCATCAGACAATTTATTCCTTGTTCGAGGCGATCCATCACTACCTGTTGTATAGGAGAAACATTTTTATGAGTTTGAAAACAGTTATAGATTTATCAAAGTTTTAATTAAGACTACAACTATTGGTTATCTTCCTAATCAGATATTTAATTAAGTAAGTTTTTATTGGTGGTAACGACAAATGGGAAGGCGAAGGGGAGGCTTATCAGAAGGACCCAACCACCTAACTAGCTTTTAACACTAATACTCATTGCATGTAACTATAACTATGGTTTTTAGAGATTTGAGAAGATACAGCAGTTTTGAGAGTGGTATAAATTTACTTGTTTATTTATCAATTTATTATTTTTTTTACTTATTTCCCACTTTTTTTTTTAAAGAGAAACCATGACCAGGATCTAATTATTACGGGATGTTGGTGGTGAGCCTTGATTTGTGGCGTTGTCTAAATGTTCATAGTTACCTTAAATGTTCCACTTGTCTGGAGCTGCGGCCTAAAGTTACGGTGGAAAGATAACAACCTGGAGATTTTTAATTACTCTATGGCAGACCAAAACAAACTACCTTGGAAGGGATTGTAAATGCATCACCAATAGTCAGCAATCATCGTACATCACCTCTTGACTATCCCTTCCTTAACATCGACACTCTAGACAACAAAATTAGCATGCATTATCATATAACAAGAACTTATTGAAGAAGTTTATATAGTATCAATACATTCTTTTCCCTGATACTAAGTTAAACATTTTGGAAATTGGACAGTCAAGAAGGTTACGTGCAACGCCAGGAAACAATTACCATCATTCACACGCTCTAGCAAACAAATTCTTTTTTCCTTTTTTTACAAGGGTTTGTCATGATGGTCTCTTCAATCAATCAATCAATCAATCAGTTAGCTCCAGCTCTTTCTCTTTCTCTCTTGCTCTCTCTCTTTGTCCATGGATAGCTCACACACACGCACACACACACACACACTAAGTAGAATTACATGCTAGTCGCCTCATCACTCCCCTTCCCCTTCCCTGACTGTCACATTTCTTCGCATTGCACTTTCTCTTAATAGCTTTTAACGATATTTTCATCGTTACCACTCCTCTAAATGTATAAGCTGAATGCAGTCTCCTCTTAGTGCTTCCAATGAATAGGATTTGCATTTAATCTTCACACACATTTCGTCTGTCAAAAGTTAAAGAATACTACTACGCCGTTTCCCCCTTGACTATATAGTAAAATGCGCAATACGTTCTGCCTTTCTATAGATGGTAGTTTCTGTCCTTGTTAAAACGAAGTGGTCTTTATTTTTTGTTGTATTGACCGAGTATTTCATTTAATTTCAATTTTTCTTTTGACCTAAAATTGTGTTCGTAAATACAAGACAAAGTAAAAACTCGCCTAGAAAAATACCAGGAAACTGCTCTGTCTGCATCAATAAGTATTTTGATAATCTTAGGTTAAAGTTTCAAGAATAATATCAGTCTGAATATAAAGTTGAAAATATAAAACACTATGAAACAAGACTTCAAAGAAAAGTTTGTTGCATGAAAACTATTCTTACGTCAGGTAAAGTTACAAAGACCTCCACAGATCACTTGGACACAAGCATTTCATTATAATTAGGTCGCTCTTTTAACGACACTGTGTATAAACTGCCGTGTCAACTATCAAATAAATGTAGATGACGAGATGAAAATAATCAAAGTGCTGCTGTAAAAAAAAAATGCAATAACCTTAATTGATAAAAGTATATTTGTTGCTTTAGTACGAACATAACATAACATAGTAAACTAATCTATTTACTTTATTTATCAATTTTTTTTTATCACCCTGGCAACATCAGAGGATTAATATTAATGTTTCAGCAGCATCAATTTTCAATCAGTGAACAAATCGCTACAACTCAAAACAAATCTGACTCGATACGGATATACCTGGTGTTGAAAAATAAAACGTTGATGGTCAATTTTAATATACTTTTTAACATGGTATACTCTCTGTCCCAGGTTATGGTGTTGGTGTTGTGGTGTTATGGTGTTAGTGTGCAATATATAACATTCCATCTCATCCATTTTGTTCACAGCGGATGAGGAAGTGAAAATAGTGCAATTGTGGTATGTTTTTTACTATAGATACTTTACGATAACTAAAACAATCTTCTATATCAATTGTTACTGTGACACAATCAACTTATTCAAAATTCATCTCTAGTGTTACTTGTACTTTGCAGGCAGTCTTTCTGGTGTACTGTAGTCAACCGTCGCTGCGTACATATTCAGGATGGTTGCCTAGCAAGCTGACTGCATCCGAGACAACATGGCAAAATATACAATTGTCCTTCGTGTTTCCGTTCCTAGAATAAGACTTAGGTCACTGTGCTTCATACGTGTTTAATATGTGCAGCTGACGCAACAAAAATCCAACACTAAACTGCCCAAAGAGGATCAGTGTTACGGGAGGACGCAGGTAAACATTTTTTCTTATGGATACAAAAGTGAATGCAAGGTTCTGGCCGTGTCCTCATGCATCGTTATCCTCATCATCGTTTTGAACTAATATTTTCATAAAGTTACATGTACGTCCAATCTTATTATAACTTTGTAGTTATATTCAAAGATTCTTCCAGCCCTGAAGGCTTCTTACTAGATCTAGGACAACGCCATATCGTCCATCGTTTTGCTCTAAATGGCTGAATGTGGCAATATTTGGAGCAATGAACAGGATTACAGTTACTAAGATGGAGGATGCAGTTCAAGGAGGCGTGGACGCTCCTTCGAGATATGTAATGATGCCACGAGTATACA
>JAXIVD010003451.1:35821-46146 GCA_036785275.1 Cancer borealis
ATTAAAGTTACATTAATTTTCATTGACTCATGGAATACAAACGTCTTTAGTCACTGTCTTTCGCCTTTATAATTAACTACAACCGAATTTGCTGTCTTCTTGCAGCCACTCTATGTGCATGCGGGTGTCTTCGTTCTGTCAATTAATTAGTGTAAAATCGTTCTAGCACTTCAGTTTTATTGCTGGAACATATAAAACAAAAAGTGCGTCCACAGTTGGGGAGGAAATACGGGATTACAGTACTCAAAAATATCACTGTGATCCGTTTTTCACTATTTTTTTTGGAGTGAAAGGAAAGCAACTCTGTTTATTTGCTTGAAAAAAAAAAGAATCTGGCTCCAATGTTTATATTCTTTACAATTTCAAATAAATAAAAGACACAAAAACGCCGATCCTAGCGCTTCTGAGTTTCACAAGAAAAAATGTTTCAATCCACGAAAAATCAGGATTAAAAGGTAAAACAAGAGGCAAATATAGCTCGTACAGGAACCATTGCTAATGAGGAAACATGTTGGCTTCATGTACCTGAACCCACCTCTTGCTGCAACACATCAACGACAACTACAACAACAATAACAACAACAACAACAGGCAAAAAAAATATAAACAGTTTCCCCTCAAATGAAGGCGGAAATTCGGACAAATTCTAGTAGTTTACATCAAATCCAATTTGTCCTCCAATCATCTCTTTCCCGCAGTTTTCCTCCGTCAAGCTTCCTCCTTCTATTCCCCTTTCCTCGGCCTCTGCACCTCCTCCATCCCCTTCGTTGTCGTGAATAATAACTTGATAATCATGGCGTTTCCTCGTCCCTTGTCTAATGTATCTCCGCTCTTCCACGTTTGGTAGATGATGAAGTGAATTGAACTGAAGGATGAACTAAGTGTAATGAAAATAATAATGGATGACTGGATGACTGCGTGGATTGCTCGGTGGAAGATTTAATAGATTATACAAAACTCCATTTTTTCACTTTTTTTCTCACTAATGTTATTCGAAAATGGTCAAAATAGAGAACAGAAAGAAAAGCATGAAATCAAATGCCAATAGTAGCGTTGAAAGATCACTGGAAAAAAATATACTTTTTATGTTGTTTCTTCTGCAGTCTATTTTTCCTCCTCTCTCTGTCTCCCTCTTTCTCTTTCTCTTTCTCTCTTGTCTTACTTTTCCTTCTCTTCCTCCGCTCATCCTCTCTTTCCTACAGCCAACGTTTCCCACTGTTTGTCAATATTCTCGTTTTTCTCTCGTTTTTATTTACAAATTTCAGCTTTTTCTAACGTGTTCCCCTTTCTCTTCGTGCCTTTCTATTTTTCTTCTGCTACCTACGAACACCTTTTGTTTTTCACTTTTGCGTTTCTTGTTTTCCACTTTAAAAAAAAACCCACACAATTTCTCGCATTGGGTGCAAAATATGGCTTGAAATGTGCACAAAGAGGCAGTGAGTTATTTGTTGACGACTTGGTGTAGTGCTTCGACTTATTTAAAACACTGTAGCACCTTTGTCTCTGTCTTCTGATCGCTACATAAACTACAGTGAACTTACTTACAGCGATGAGAGGGAGGAAGAGAAACAAAAATATTGGTTGGTACATTTAGTTGTAGGAAATTTTAAGATTACCTAATTAGGCTTTCATCGTTACTGCCAACCATTCATCAAGAAAATTGTTTCAATTTCTTTCAATCCATTGTTCTTCTATTCCAGTTGAAACCAGCGAATTTTTTTTGTGTATAATTTTCTTCCTCTCGTTTAGTTCTTTTGGTCCATAACTCTCCAGCTTTTATTAGTGTATCGTATTTTTCATCTCGTTACATGGCTCAAGGTTTTCTCTGCCTTGTGTTCCAATCATCCCAAGATTTCTAAAATTAATCCCACATCGTCGGAAAATATGAAGTTCAGCGTTTATTTCAAGAAGACAAAACAATTTTAGAAAGATGCTGTCATTCTCCACATTTAACAGTCGAATACACCTGTCTCCTACAGCTCCAAGGTTGTTGCGTCCATCTCCCTCTGAATGTTAGGAACGGATAGGTAGAATAATTGTATCAATCATCCTAGGGTATTATATCTTATTTTTCCTTATTCCAGGTGTAGGAGGGAGATTGTAATTGTAATGTGGGGGGGGGGGGAATGTGCCAGGCAACAAAGGCCATATGGCACTATTGTGGTAGTAGGGTTAGGTAGTAGGGTTGGGTAGTATGGTTAGGTGGGGGGGGGGAGGATCGGGTAGCGGTTAGATTAGATGAAGGACGTTAGCGGCACGGAGAAAGGATATAAGAGCAGGGAGGGAAAAGGAACGGGACTCAGCTAGGATGTCAGCAAGACAGGGGGCACGAGACAGGGAGGAAAGGTGGGGGAAGGCTGCAAGACGAGGAGCTGCTAAGGCAGGACATGAAAGAAGGAGATGAGGAAGAGAGGAAAGGACGCCACAAGACGGGCAGACGGGGGGAGGGGAACGGGACATCAGCTAAGAATGGGTGAATCTGGTGTGACCAATTCGTAAGCGGGCCAGGGCAGTCTTCCAGCGTCTAGTAGGATGTGATGGTTAAGACCAAGGGGAGACAGAGGGTTTGACAGCGCGAAGTTTATTAGAAGTAAGAGTGGACCAGAAAGATTGCCAGCGGGTATAAAGAAAAGTCCGAAAAACTGGGAAATAATCAGAAACAGGAAGGGAGGAAGTGCAAAAGGTAGGAAGGGTGAAGGCGTCATGTGCCAAAGAATCAACAGCATCATTACCAGAAATTCCAACATGACTGGGTACCCAGTGTAGGAGGGAGAGTGCGATACGAGAGGAGGTCCTGTATCCATTTTCCTTAGGTCAGCAGATATCATAATACCTGCATCTACTATACTGATATTACATTCTATTATTGTTGTATACGTATGTTCCTCCGATATCTATTTAGGCAAAATATGTGTTTCCTGCAGCCCTGAACAGCTTATTAGTAGTGCAGGAGACGTTGTGCTTAATATCTTTCCGACCTAACAGTTAGTTTCAATTAATGCCACCAGGTCTCGGTTTTGTCTTCATACTTTTACCATTTGTTAGACTTTATTTTCAAGCTATCAAGCTATCTATTTTTTCAGCTTCCACTTCTCATCGCCTCTTCCATCTCTTACTCCTCTTGGTTCTCTCCTTCCTCTTTCTTTCTCCTCCTCCCATATTTTTTTCTCCCTCTCTCTCTTTCTTTTAACTCGAAAGAAGGAATGTTTTTATTTTTGTAAATCTTAACAGGTATTCACAAAAAATATATAACAAAACATTCACTATCAATTACATGACATGAACATATATTGAAAAAACAAAAATCTGGGTCGCTACATATAAACACTACCAATCACAACACTCACATATCATATCTTATTCAACTGATGGAAGGAATACAAGGACAATCAATCATACATATACATATTTGAAAAGGGACTCGCCAGGTTATACAGAGACTCCTGGTCACATTTATAATTCATGAGACAGCTTCCACACAAGGACGATGAGCCTTGTGTTGTTACCATCTCAGGAGACTAAAAAGATGATTACCTCGGCACCTGATTAGGAAGCTATGTAAGGGAGAGAGAGAGAAAAAGAGAGAGAGAAAGAGAGAGAAAAAAAATTGTGTGTCTGTCTGTCTGTCTCTCTGTGTGCGTGTGCGTGTGTGGCTGTGTGTGTGTGTGTGTGTGTGTGTGTGTGTGTGTGTGTGTGTGTGTGTGTGTGTGTGTGTGTGTGTGTGTGTGTGTGTGTGTATTTTTAAGAGCTGCTTCTCAAAAATATAAAACAAAACTATTTTAGAACACAAAATGTGCTTGGTTCCTAGTGAAATTAACACGTACACGTCTCCCCTGAAAACATTTATCATGAGGAGGTAGAAAACAGGAAGATGCATTATTTACCTGAAGGTAGGTAAGGCAGGGAAAGAGGAGGAAACTAGAACCAGAATGTGAGGGATCTGCTTTGAAGAGGTGAGGGTCGATTCTATGAAGGGCTACAAGCACTTAACTTGATCTGATTGTGATGGCGTTAGAGTGAAGCAAAACCCATCCCGGAAAAAAAAAATACATACGAAAGAATGTGGAAAGGGATTAGGCGTATGAGTGTATGGAAGTGGAACACGAGGTTTGGTGGATTTCATAGGATTTCATAGGATTTCATAGGAAGACCATTATACCAGAAAACCTGTTGGTCTATCTTTAGTGAAGGTGATCTATGTGGTACAACCACTATACTAGGAAGCTACATGTGAAAAATTAATGATATAATAAAGCAAATATTGGAAAGTGGTTCAGTTTTATATGAAAAGAGTGATTTTAATTTAATATTGCCAATGGAGAGTTGATATAATTAATAGCTGGTTGATAGATGGTTTGTTAGAGTTGTATAAAAGGATGAACAGTTATCTGGAGAGTTACTAAGAGAAGATATTTGATTTCAAAGTACTGGAGACCAAAGGGACTTCCCTGCCTCACTTACATGTCAAAGGAATGATGAATTAGGGTAAAGGGTTTGCATGAACTCTGACTGGAAGTGGATTTCTGCATCGAGTGAAAACAGTAAAGAATAATAGAGAAAATGGATGACAGAATACAATACGAGAGACACAACTATTGATGTATTTAAAATAATGACCAATCACATCAATGACTGTAGATTACTCAGAAGGGAAACAAGTTATACAAATTGGAGAATTGGGAGGAAATCTACAGGAAGGGAGTCTGAAAACAAGACCTTGATGGAGGACGCGGTGACCTAGTGGTTAATGTACGAAAATGTTGAACTTATGATCCTGAGTTCGAGTCTTGTTCAGTGGCCGAAGATCCCTAACATCTGCCTTCAACTACAAGTGCATCAGGAAGCTTCACTTAACAAACCTTCACTGTGCTGCCATGTACGGGCTGCGGCAGACCATCCAAGCCTCCGAGAATAAAGTGACACTAGAGGATCATGACATAAAAAAACACTGTTGCTTTCAAATAGTACTTCACTGTGGTTGGATGAAAGGAAGGTGAATGGTAAGCGGATAGACCTTGACGACCGCTCTTGTGGGGTTGGGAAGTTGGTAATATATAGATTATGAAGAAGCTTTTGGTGTGGTAATGTATGCACGATTGACAACCTATCACGGGGACAGGAGGATGAAGGCGCAAAGGTGACGGGAGGTGACGGGAAGCTAAAGGGAATGTGGTATATAGTGACGGGAAATAAGGAAGGTGATAGAGACGGTACTCAAGTAGGTATAGTTAGTGTTATTTAAATAATTTCGTCAGTGTGTTTAATATCCAAGGAAGGAGATGGAAGGGGAGTGGAGAGGACAAGAAGTGGAAGGGAAAGGGGAAAGGAAAAGTGAAGAGAGGAAAAAGAAGAGAAAATAAAGAGAGGGAAAGCCGCTTGTCAAGATTTGAAAGAATGCTGACACACAAACCTGGTAAATAGATTTTCAATTCTTCTCTCTCTCTCTCTCTCTCTCTCTCTCTCTCTCTCTCTCTCTCTCTCTCTCTCTCTCTCTCTCTCTCTCTCTCTCTCCTCTATCTCTATCTCTATCTCTATCTCTCTCTCTGTCTCTCTCTATCTCTATCTCTATCTCTCTCTCTCTCACTCTCGCCAATTTCCCTAATCCTGATGAGAGGCATGACCATAAATATTTTAAAAAGGAAGGGAGGTAAAGGACAAATGACGTAGGAGGTTAAAAGGGAGACAAACAGTGAATAACTCAACTGAAAAAAAACAAAATCAAGGAAGGTAATAAGAAAAAATAGAGGAAAGGAAAGAAGAAAAGATGTTTGTTGAAAAGAAAAGTGCATATGATATAAAACTCGTCAATTGGGGGAAAAAATATGAGAGGGTCGTAAAAGGAAGATAATTTGAAAGAGGTTTACTGTTATGGTGAGTGAAAGGTAGAGGAAAGGAGAGGAAAGGAAGGTGATATATGTATGATAGATAAAAGTCCGTGAATACAGTGCAAGGAATTAAAGACTACCTTTGTCACTCTCACTTCGACACCGACGTCAACGGATCTGATTCCCTTAGGCGACCCTTCCCTTCGTGTACTCTGTGTTCATCAGCACGAGGGACACAAAGAATACTCTGTCTTCTGTACGGTAATCCTATCTATTTTTTTTTCTGAAATTTTAGCATCCAGACAAGAAAGGAAAGTTATTACGGGTCAACAGGTAGTAAAGGGATGTTGCTATGGGCACATCAACACCACCACCTACACAACCACCACCACCACAACCACCACCACCACCACCACGAAAAAGCAACTCAAATACGGAGTCAACATGATACTGTGACGCTGCTTATCAAGACTTGCTCATTTAACATTTATTATTTTTCTAAACATTTCAAACTCATAATTCACGCTGGATAAGTTTGTGTGTACGAATAATTAAGTAGTTAATGTGATGTTGACAAATACATCAATTATGCTATTCTGTTTAAGCTTCTTACTTTCTCATGGATTTACGAATTATTATTGACTACGAGCACTACACTGAACCTTTTGTATGTGTCTCTTTGTTATAGACAGAACAGCAAAAACAGAACTAATATCAGCTTGTGTATTGTTAATAGATTATTGAAACATTTTGCCATTAAGAGGGAAAAGGGAAGGATGCTGTTTAGTCCAGAATATTTATCCTCTAAACTTTAACATTTCAGTATCATTATTATTATTATTGTCATCATTATCCTTTTCCTCCTCCTCCTCATCATCATCATTATAACAATGTGGGATGTGTAGGTCAACAAAACATTTTATCTTGTAATATTTTTCTTCCCTTCGGATTTAGTTTTCTTTATAGATTTCGTTTCACTGATCCTTTTATATTTTTTTTTGTGTTACTTGTTTGTTTGTCTGTTTTTTTCCGTCTTTCTGTCTCAGTCTGTTCTTGTCGCATTCTGTCTTCATATCTTTCTGTCTGTTTGTCTATGTCTCTCTCTCCAACGAAGCAGAGTCATCATGGTGGCATTAACAAACAAAAAGAAACCCCCAAAATATTTAATCATATATTCGTGGAGGTAAAACAACTTCAGTACATAAGAAAAATACACTCGAAAAAATGATTACAAGTGCGATGAATCTCACAAACATTGCACTATAGTATCTTTGGATCATCTGTCAGTAATAGCACAGATGTAACCTTTGCCTTGTGGGTGATGCTGTAACTTGCCCTGAGAGGAGGTCGAGGTGATGGTCCCTGACATGAAGTCATTAAGAATAAAACAGATCGGTTTGTCTTGAGGTAGGAATCAGTTCAATGCGACACAATGACAGGATTCAAATGTTTAGGAAGTCACTTGGTTCCTCTCTCTCTTTATCATGTGATTTCTGAACACTAAATGGCGTTCAGATATTCAGTGAAAAACTTGACCTTTGCCTTAATCCTTTATCCGTTTTTGTAGTAAGCTGAAAACGGTTTGTCTTTCTTCGTTTGCCTTCCGCCTATGACTGGAATTCTATCTGGTCACGTAAAACCGGGAATTGGTGTTTGGTTTACGAAATATTCTGATATCGTCTTTCAATGGCAGCTTTCAATTTTATTTTTTATATTCACTTCACAGCTCTGGGATTATTTTCACTTGCTTTCTTTTTATATTTCTATTCGTGAAGACAAGGCAGTGACTTAAAGAAATGAATAGAAAAAGACACGGATATCTGCAGCTCCTAAACTATAATGTGCAATACGTATTATTCCAATATCGAAGGGACAAGTTATTATTAGTGTCATATATTTTTTTTTTATTATGCTTGTATATACCCTAACGATCGAGTTAGTCTTTTTGGGGCGTGTTTCAGCCTGAATAAACTCAAATTACACAAAGATACGGAAATAAGAAGCAGATTATTGAAAGGATGTAAGGTAGGTAGAATACTGGTTATTTCTCACAGGAGTTAGGAGTAACGCTGCACTTCTTGTTTCAGGAGTGTGTTAGGAGTGTTTCCAATCATTATCTCTTTCCTTATCATTGGAATTACTGCCTTAATTATTTATACTGCACTGTACATATACTAAACTTCACAAACTTATTTATGTTCACCTCAAAAGTACTCATTGTAAGATTAGTGTTGCTCTGCAGAACATTATTCCTTTCCAGGGTGATGGCGATATATTTCCTGGCACAATAAAAACCATGATATCAAAGGTAGTGACGATGTAATGATGATAAAAAGATCTTTTTGAGGTTCGCCAAAGTAGAAGGATTGGGAATCATTGGCTCGTGTTCATCTGACGAAGCCATTCGATTTAGTGCACCGTGGAAAAGTCTTCCAAACTGACTGCTCAATTATTGAGGTTTATCTAGATAATTGATAGGAAAGCTGCAGCGCACCGTCCAATTACATTAGTTATTGAAGTCTTCACGTTACAACACAATGATTACGTAACATAACGAGCACACACAACACCTCACTACTTCCTTGGATTGGCTTAAAAGTTTTTCATCATGCACAACCACACAAGTATTACAATGGATGCTCTGACTTGTTATTTCATAGGTAAGAAAGATTTATATTTCCTTTCCACAATGGTGTTATAATGGCAGATCTGTAATGATCATTATCTTACCCTTACACACACATACTTAATCTTCACTCATAGATGTATGTACGTATAGATGAAAATCAGAATGTTTATCTTTTCTCAAAGAATCGTATGTTTCCTTTGACACATTTTGCTCAGCCGTAAGATAAAAAAACCCAGGTTCAGAATGCGTGTCGGTCTGGCTGGGTGTAGGCGACTTAGCTTCTCGCAGGAAAACTACCATCACCACCACAACCCTAATGGCCCTTCTTTTCACTACTGTTCCTTATAAGACTACTCCGCCACATCCTCCCCGCACCCAACCACCATCCTATCCACTGCCTCACTACGCTCCCGCACCACAATCGCGATGTGATCACCATAAAAAAACTTTTCTTCAATAAACTTCGTATCCACAGCGGAAAGATGAAGAGAGTTTGGAAGAGACAGCGTTTAAATCTTGGCTTAATATAGATCACAGACAGACCTTGGAAAAGGAGCACGAAGAGGATGGGAAGAGGAGGGAGGGAGGGAGGGAGGGAGGGAGGGAGGGAGGGAGGGAGAGTGGAATCGTGAAGTAAAGAGGAAGAGAAAAGTAAAGAGATGAAGAATCAAAGTAATTACATTTTTCAACAAATTCATTTTCTGAACCTCGATCACTGATCCTGAAGGATGATTATTTTTAACAATACGCAAACAACAATAACAACAACAGCTACTACTACTACTACTACTACTACTACTACTACTACTACTACTACTACTACTACTACTACTACTACTACTACTACTATCACCACTACCACTACTACTACTACTACCACTACTACTACTACTACCACTACTACTACTACTACTACTACTACTACTACTACTACTACGACTACAACATGAGTTAAAACTAAGCAAATTTTATGCTAATTTTGACTTTATGTACATAGACTTTAATGATATATCAGTGGAGACTAATGTTTTTTTTTCATACTATATGTGATCTTTAATACGAATTTGCCTTACAAGACACAAACAGGACAGACATTTGGGATGAGTTTTTGTCAAACCTTTAGTACTGGCAAGACATGAGACATTCAGGAATATTTTAAAGGTAATACTTTATACACCGAGATAAAAAGAAGCAACGCTGCCGGAGCTTCGTTGTTGAGGAAAGAAATAAACACTTGTATACATGCACAACACTACAACACAAAGCCTCAGGTAAAGAACAGGTGAGGATAAGTGACGAATAGGAAAATATAACATTTATAAAAGAACGAAGGAAAGGATGGAATTGTTGGTACAAGTAATGATGTAAAGGAAGACATAATGGTTAGCAAAAATAATGGTAAATAGTTGTTAGCAGAGTATTACATTTATCTATTTAGCCTAATTTTTCCTCTTGTTTTATTCTTCCTATTGTTTCTTCCTCTTTTTTTTTTCCTATTTGATAAGATAAATGTGGTAGCCTTGAGGGGAAGGTTGAATAGTTACGAAAAATAGAAGTCTTAAAGAGAAACGACTTAAATTTAACATTTTTAAAACATGGTTCTAGGAATTACTGAACAAAGGGACTTGTGTTGTAAACAATGACGTGCCGGCCCGCCCCCACCCCTCCTCTCTCTCTCTCTCTCTCTCTCTCTCTCTCTCTCTCTCTCTCTCTCTCTCTCTCTCTCTCTCTCTCTCTCTCTCTCGCTCTCTCTCTCTCTCTCGGACTGGAAAAGACGATGGGAATAATCTTTCTTTTCCCACACACACACACACCCACACCCACCCACCCACACCCACACCCACACACCCATCCACACCCACACCCACACC
>JAXIVD010003452.1:0-42500 GCA_036785275.1 Cancer borealis
ATTTAGGTTTTGGGGACCAGTTCAAACCTCATTTTTTCCAGCTTGGGGTCGGCCGCTAGGGTTGCTTGGGCCATGGGCAAGAAAGACTTAAGATCAAACTCAAAATTAACTCTAGCCTGGGGTTGCGGACAAAATTTCTGCGGTACTGACAAAAAATTAAAATAGATAAATAAATAGAATAATAATAATGATATTAATGGTAGTAATGATGATAATGATGATAGTAATGATAATGAAATTAATGAATAAATGTATAATTGTTAGGTAAGATAAGTGAAAATAAAAAAAATAATGATAATAATGAAATACATATTAATAAATAAATAATTGTTATGTAAAGATGAGAGAGAGAGAGAGAGAGAGAGAGAGAGAGAGAGAGAGAGAGAGATAATTAGAGATAGAGATAGCTTACCTCTGACTGTTTCATCCTCTCGCTCTAATAAAGAGTTCCGTACTTTGCCGAATCAAACCAACGCAGTAAAAATATATCCACCAAAATGTTTCCTCGTCAATTCTGCGGAAAAAATTAAATTGTCACAAAAATATTTCCCCGTAAATGTTTTCCCATAATTGTTTCATACATACACATAGGTAGGTACGCACATATACACACGCACACACACGAAGGAGAGAGAGAAATATCAGTGATTATTAATTGTTAGTTATTCATATTTAAATAAGATTATCTAAGTGTTAAAATAATTATATATTAGTAATTTCTAACTAACCTGTACACACACACACACATACACACACACACACACAACCTTCCTTTTCTTAAACAAACTAACATATTAAAAATTTAATAATATAAATTTTTAAATAAATCTTAATTAATTATACTTATAACATGACCTCACCCACTAATTACCTTGTTAATTTTATGTTAATTATACATAACTAAAAACATAATTACCTTCCCAAGCTTGCTGGAAGTCACCATAACCTGAAAAAAAAATGAAAAGATTAATTTTTGGAAAACATTATCCTCTTATTTTCAAAACAAAACTATATTATTCTGATGTATTTTAATATGTTTTAAACTAATTTGATAACCGTTTCTCGGCAAAATGATCCAACCAAAAATAAATCAAACCTAACCATACCTAACATCCTAACCGTGGGTGTCGCCTCCTGGACACCAGTAATTATTGACATTTAAATATTATGGTTATTTATTAATTTGCTTGCCTAGTTCAATTATGTATAAAAAACAAACAAGTAAATACTTACACAAATAGAGAGCTTTTTATGTTCATAGTGACCGTTTAATATAAAAAAAGCCTATCAAAATGCAGCCTAATCACCCGTACCCACAGTAGATATATTTTAACTGCATTCTGACTAAAGGTGTTAGTTTAGTTAACTAGTTTGTAAGATTATTAATCTAACACTCAGTGGCAAAACAGTACAAAATTATAAGTTAGGTTAGGTTAGGTTGGAGCGGGGAAGCTATACCTATAAGTTAGGTTAAGAACATAAGAACATAAGAAATTAGGAGACTGCAAGAGGCCAGTTAATGACCTAAACGAGGCAGTTCCTTGTCCCCCACCCTTGGAATAATCCAATATTTAGCCATCCCACCTGTCATCCCTATCCATACTCTCATCCAGCCGTCTTTTAAAGCTACCTATTGACTCAGCACTTACTACGTGTCTATCCAGCCTATTCCAATCGTTCACGACTCTGTTTGTGAACCAATATCTACCTATGTTTGTCCTGAATCTAAGTTTTTCTAGCTTGTACCCATTTCCACGCGTCCTATCCTGGGTACTAAATTCTAAAACCTGATCAATGTTTCCCTTATTAATTTCTTTTACCCATTTGAAAACCTCAATCATATCCCCTCTTGCCCTCCTTCTCTCTAGGGAGTGGAGATTAAGACGTTTTAACCTATCTTTGTAGGGTAAATTTCTCAGCCCCTGAATCATCTTGGTCATTCTTCTCTGAACTGCCTCCAAGGAGCCTATATCCTTCCTATAATAAGGGGACCAAAATTGAGCTGCATAATCTAGGTGGGGTCTAACTAGCGCTAAATACAACCTCAGAATGACCTCAGAACTCCTATTTGTCACACACCTACTAATAAATCCCAGTATCTTGTTGGCTCTATTTCTAGCTATAATACACTGTTCCCTGGGGCGCAAGTCACTGCTTATTTGAACTCCTAAATCCCTACACTATATGACCTTCCTAAGGTAGTGTCATTTAATGTGTAGTCTACAGACCTATTTCCTTTACCTACGCTCATAATGCTACACTTGTTAACATTAAACTGCATCTGCCATTTCTCTGACCACTCGTACAGCCTATTTAAGTCATCCTGCAGCATCCTAGCATCGTCTAAATTCTTTACCTGTCTTCCTATCTTTGTGTCATCGGCAAATTTACTGATATCACTATTTATTCCTGTCTCTAAGTCATTTATATAAATTATGAATAACAATGGTCCTAGTACTGATCCCTGTGGTACCCCACTAGTGACATTACCCCATTCTGATTTCTTCCCATTAATTTGTACCCTCTGTTCCCTACCAATAAGCCATCCCCTAATCCATTCTAGTACCTTCCCACCTATGCCGTGAGCCTTTACTTTACTTAATAGTCTCCTATGGGGTACTTTGTCAAAGGCTTTACTGAAGTCCAGATAAACTATATCATACTCGTCCCCCTTATCTATTGTTTTAAATACTTTCCTATAGAAGGATAATAAATTTGTGAGGCATGACTTCCCCTTGCTAAAAACATGTTGACTATGTCTAATTAGATTGTGTTCATCTAAATGTTTCCTAATTGCCCTTGCTATGATAGCTTCTAACATCTTGCCTACCACTGATGTTAAACTAATTGGGCGGTAGTTACTACTTTCTGCCTTATCTCCTTTCTTGAATATAGGAACTACATTTGCCTGCCTCCGTAGCCTAGGAACTACTCCTGTGTCTAGTGATTCTCTAAAAATCATTGCAATAGGATCAACTAGTTCTTCTCTACATTCCCTAAGAATCCTCGGAAAAATGTCGTCTGGCCCTGGAGATTTAGTCTTTTTAAGTCTATCTATTTCCTTGCTAACTACTTCCCTACTTATGTCTATTTCGCTTAATTTATCATCTTCTTGTCCCCTAAAGATCTCTACTGGCTCCAGTTCCCTACCCGACTCTTCTTGAGAAAATACAGACAAGAAGTATTTATTTAATTCCTTACTAATATCCTCACCATTTTCTATCAAGCTGCCATCCATTCCTTTAAGAGGTCCTATTCTTTCCTTTGTTTTAGCCTTGTACAACTGATAGAATCTCTTTGGATCCTGCTGGGCATCTCTAGCTATCTTAACCTCATAATTCCTCTTTGCAGTCCTAATATCCTTTTTAACCTTCCTAGCTAGGTCATTATACTGCCCTACTACCTGTACTTCTCCCCTTTTAATTTTCCTATAGAGTCCCCTTTTAATCCAATTTCCCTTCTAATGTTGCTATTCATCCATTTTGGATAATTTTTATTTGACCTAATCCTCCTCTTAGATATATGCTGTTCCTGCCCTGTATGAATTTTCCTTACTATGTTATTATAATGCAATTCTACCTCAATGTTTTGATCCTCCTATCTGCCTACTTCTATACCCTCCCAATTTATACCCTGGAAATAATGTCTGAGGCCCTGGTAATTTCCTTTTCTAAAATCTGGTACTAAAGCAGTGTTCTGTTCTACCTGCCTCTTTGCATTAATCTTGAATCTAATTTCGTGGTGGTCACTAACATCAAATCTCGCTCCTATCTCAACCTGACTTACCAAAGATTCATTATTAATTAAGACAAGATCTAAAATATTTCCCTGTCGTGTTGGTTCCCTTACAAGTTGTGTGAAAAAACCATCCTGGACGACATTTAAGAATTCCTCCGAGCACCCGTCTCCTGTCATACTATCCCAGTCTATTCTCCTATAATTAAAGTCCCCCATAATGCACACATTATTATACCTAGATGCCCTTGCAAGCTCCTGCATCAGGGGTGCACTAGCTGCTTCGTCTAAATCTGGAGGCCTATATATAATGCCTACAACTAACTTATTCCCCCCTATAATAATGTCAATCCATAATGACTCCGTATTCCTATCTGTTTTTATTGTGGTATTGACATAGCTATTTAATGTGTTTCTAACATACAGTGCCACACCTCCCCCTCTCCTCCCTACTCTATCCCTGTGGAAAAAAGTGTACCCATCTATTCCTACTTCAGGTAAGAAATGTTTGCCTGCAATATCTAACCAAGTTTCTGTAATACCTATAATATCTAACTCTTCAACACATGCAATACCTCTAAGTGTGTCTATCTTATTTATTACACTTCTACTGTTTGTATAAAAGACACTTAGTTCATGCACCTCCCTCTCTTTATCCCGTCCTTTGTCACTATTACCCTTATCTCTATTAATATTTAGTTTCCCTGACTGGACTGCCTAACAGCCCTCTCAAGACACTCACTAAGTTCTTGATTATGTTATGTTAGGTTTGGTTAGGTACGGTTAGATTCAGTTATATAAACTTACCCAAAAGTTAGGCACATGCCGTATCTATACGTGAACACTTACAGTTACAGCTGCCGTACCTGTAACCCTGCCTATAAGTGCTTACAGATACAGCAGCCACAACCCGTTGTCATCCTGTACCAAACCTGTAACCACTGCCTAATTAACCTTAACCTGAACCACGCATCAGTTCTTCCTAACCTAACTTGGGTAACTTAGGTAACTAGTATTCAGGGATTAGGACTGTTGGCTAATATTCACCAAATGCATCATCCCATATATATCAGTGTTCCTTAGGCTTATAAAATGAATCTTAACTTAACTTGATTTGAACTTAATCTCAACCTAACTCAAATTTAACCTAACTTCAATCTAAATTAATCTTAACCTAACTTGATTTGAACTTAACTTCAACCTAACTCAATCTTAACCTAACTCAATCTTAACCTAACTTCAATCTAAATTAATCTTAATCTAACTTGATTTGAACTTAATCTCAACCTAACTCAAATTTAACCTAACATCAATCTAAATTAATCTTAACCTAACTTGATTTGAACTTAACTTCAACCTAACTCAATCTTAACCTAACTCAATCTTAACCTAACTTCAATCTAAATTAATCTTAATCTAACTTGATTTGAACTTAACTTCAAACTAACTCAATCTTAACCTAAGTTCATTCTAACTGAATCTTAACCTAATTTCAACCTAACTGAATCTTAATCTAACTTGATTTGAACCTAATTAACCTCAACCTAACTCAATATTAACCTAACTTCAACCTAATTGAATCTTAAACTAACTTGAACCTAACTGAATTTTAATCTAAATTGAACCTAACTGAATCTTAACCTAATTTGAACATAACCTGAATCTAACTCAATCTTAAACTAATTTCAATCTAACTGAATCTTAACCTAACCTGAATCTAACTCAATCTTAACCTAACTTGAATCTAACTGAATCTTAACCTAACTTGAACCTAACTGAATCTTACCCTAACTTGAACCTAAATGAATCTTAACCTAACTTAAACCTAACTGAATCTAACTTGAACCTAACTGAATCTAACTTGAATCTAATATAATCTTAACTTAATTGAATCTTAACCTAACTTGAACCTAACTGAAACTTAACCTAACTTGAACCTAACTGAATCTTAATCTAACTTGAATATAACTGAAACTTAACATAATTTAAACCTAACTGAATCTTAACCTAACTTGAACCTAATTGAATCTTAATCTAATTTGAATCTAACTGAATCTTAACCTAACTTGAATCTAACTGAATCTTAACCTAACTTGAACCTAACTGAATCTTAACCTAACTTGAACCTAACTGAATTTTAATCTTACTTCAATCTAACTGAAACTTTACCTAACTTAAAGCTAACTGGATCTTAACCTAACTTCAATCTAACTGAATCTTAACCTAACTTGAACCTAACTGAATCTTAACCTAACCTGAATCGAACTCAATCTTAAACTAACTTGAATCTAATTGAATCTTAACCTAACTTGAACCTAACTGAATCTTAATCTAACTTCAACCTAAGTGATTCTTAACCAAACTTCAACCTAATTGAATCTTAACCTAAATTGAACCTAAGTGAATCTTAATCTAAATTGAACCTAACTGAATCATAACCCAACTTGATTTTAACTTAATCCTAACTCAATCTTAACCTAACTTAACTCTAACTCGATCTTAACCTAACATTCTTTTTTTTTCATCCATAGATAGGCTTGTGTATATAACTTTACAGTCTCGTTAAAGATAGTGAATCTTAACCTAACTTAACCTAACTAAACTTAATAGTTATGTATATTCACAAGATATCAATGATCATACAATATAGAAAATAATATTGAGTGTGTGTGTGTGTGTGTGTGTGTGTGTGTGTGTGTGTGTGTGTGTGTGTGTGGCAGACACAGATAGCTAACAATACAATCATCACATCAATAATAACAGTAATAATAATATACTTGTGGTTTAATGGCGTATTATTAGTAGTTGAGGTTGTAATTAGTGTTTTAATGGCGTTATTATGGTATTTAGGAGGTGTGGGGAGCTGTGTTCACGCCTAAATAGTTTAATATAGCTGGAGGTTGTTGTTGTTGTTATTTCAGGGCTGCGAGGATCCCTTGGGGAACATTATGAGCCCTGGTGATGTCCTATGATGGTATCACAGGCGCGGTAGTTGACATATCCTCCGTAGGTAGACACAGGTGAGGCGGATGACAGTGTGTTGTTGGCGGGAGGGATAGACCCCAGCCGCCGCCAGCCGGGTGGACAGGTCAAAGGTGTTATGTTCAGAGCGAGGAGTTGAGACTGGAGCACTATACAGTGGGAGTGGAAGTGTGGACACTGCAGCAGAAAGTGTTCAATAGTCTCTGGACGTTCCTGCACAAGGGAGGGAGGGAGGGAGGGGGGGGGGAGAGAGAGAGAGAGAGAGAGAGAGAGAGAGAGAGAGAGAGAGAGAGAGAGAGAGAGAGAGAGAGAGAGAGAGAGAGAGAGAGAGAGAGAGAGAGAGAGAGAGAGAGAGAGAGAGAGAGAGCAAGAGAGAAAGAGAGAGAGAGAGAGAGATAATTAGAGATAGAGATAGCTTACCTCTGGCTGTTTCATCCTCTCGCTCTAATAAAGAGTTCCGTACTTTGCCGAATCAAACCAACGTGGTAAAAATATATCCATCAAAATGTTTCTTCGTCAATTCTGCGGAAAAAAATTAATTGTCACAAAAATGTTTCCCCGTAAATGTTTTTTCCATAATTGTTTCTCTCTAAATTGTTTCCCTATAAATGTTTCCTTAGCAATTCTGCGGAAAAAATATATTATACGTTCAAAATAATGGTTAAAAAATATATTCTTTTCAAAAGTATAATTTGAATGAAAAATTAATTAATAAATAAATAAATAAATAAACTTAACCTAATGATATTTAGGTTTTGGGGACCAGTTCAAACCTCATTTTTTCCAGCTTGGGGTCGGCCGCTAGGGTTGCTTGGGCCATGGGCAAGAAAGACTTAAGATCAAACTCAAAATTAACTCTAGCCTGGGGTTGCGGACAAAATTTCTGCGGTACTGACAAAAAATTAAAATAGATAAATAAATAGAATAATAATAATGATATTAATGGTAGTAATGATGATAATGATGATAGTAATGATAATGAAATTAATGAATAAATGTATAATTGTTAGGTAAGATAAGTGAAAATAAAAAAAATAATGATAATAATGAAATATATATTAATAAATAAATAATTGTTATGTAAAGATGAGAGAGAGAGAGAGAGAGAGAGAGAGATAATTAGAGATAGAGATAGCTTACCTCTGACTGTTTCATCCTCTCGCTCTAATAAAGAGTTCCGTACTTTGCCGAATCAAACCAACGCAGTAAAAATATATCCACCAAAATGTTTCCTCGTCAATTCTGCGGAAAAAATTAAATTGTCACAAAAATATTTCCCCGTAACTGTTTTCCCATAATTGTTTCATACATACACATAGGTAGGTACGCACATATACACATGCACACACACGAAGGAGAGAGAGAAATATCAGTGATTATTAATTGTTAGTTATTCATATTTAAATAAGATTATCTAAGTGTTAAAATAATTATATATTAGTAATTTCTAACTAACCTGTATACACACACACACATACACACACACACACACACAACCTTCCTTTTCTTAAACAAACTAACATATTAAAAATTTAATAATATAAATTTTTAAATAAATCTTAATTAATTATACTTATAACATGACCTCACCCACTAATTACCTTGTTAATTTTATGTTAATTATACATAATTAAAAACATAATTACCTTCCCAAGCTTGCTGGAAGTCACCATAACCTGAAAAAAAAATGAAAAGATTAATTTTTGGAAAATATTATCCTCTTATTTTCAAAACAAAACTATATTATTCTGATGTATTTTAATATGTTTTAAACTAATTTGATAACCGTTTCTCGGCAAAATGATCCAACCAAAAATAAATCAAACCTAACCATACCTAACATCCTAACCGTGGGTGTCGCCTCCTGGACACCAGTAATTATTGACATTTAAATATTATGGTTATTTATTAATTTGCTTGCCTAGTTCAATTATGTATAAAAAACAAACAAGTAAATACTTACACAGATAGAGAGCTTTTTATGTTCATAGTGACCGTTTAATATAAAAAAAAGCCTATCAAAATGCAGCCTAATCACCCGTACCCACAGTAGATATATTTTAACTGCATTCTGACTAAAGGTGTTAGTTTAGTTAACTAGTTTGTAAGATTATTAATCTAACACTCAGTGGCAAAACAGTACAAAACTATAAGTTAGGTTAGGTTAGGTTGGAGCGGGGAAGCTATACCTATAAGTTAGGTTAAGAACATAAGAACATAAGAAATTAGGAGACTGCAAGAGGCCAGTTAATGACCTAGACGAGGCAGTTCCTTGTCCCCCATCCTTGGAATAATCCAATATTTAGCCATCCCACCTGTCATCCCTATCCATACTCTCATCCAGCCGTCTTTTAAAGCTACCTATTGACTCAGCACTTACTACGTGTCTATCCAGCCTATTCCAATCGTTCACGACTCTGTTTGTGAACCAATATCTACCTATGTCTGTCCTGAATCTAAGTTTTTCTAGCTTGTACCCATTTCCACGCGTCCTATCCTGGGTACTAAATTCTAAAACCTGATCAATGTTTCCCTTATTAATTTCTTTTACCCATTTGAAAACCTCAATCATATCCCCTCTTGCCCTCCTTCTCTCTAGGGAGTGGAGATTAAGACGTTTTAACCTATCTTTGTAGGGTAAATTTCTCAGCCCCTGAATCATCTTGGTCATTCTTCTCTGAACTGCCTCCAAGGAGCCTATATCCTTCCTATAATAAGGGGACCAAAATTGAGCTGCATAATCTAGGTGGGGTCTAACTAGCGCTAAATACCACCTCAGAATGACCTCAGAACTCCTATTTGTCACACCCCTACTAATAAATCCCAGTATCTTGTTGGCTCTATTTCTAGCTATAATACACTGTTCCCTGGGGCGCAAGTCACTGCTTATTTGAACTCCTAAATCCCTACACTATATGACCTTCCTAAGGTAGTGTCATTTAATGTGTAGTCTACAGACCTATTTCCTTTACCTACGCTCATAATGCTACACTTGTTAACATTAAACTGCATCTGCCATTTCTCTGACCACTCGTACAGCCTATTTAAGTCATCCTGCAGCATCCTAGCATCGTCTAAATTCTTTACCTGTCTTCCTATCTTTGTGTCATCGGCAAATTTACTGATATCACTATTTATTCCTGTCTCTAAGTAATTTATATAAATTATGAATAACAATGGTCCTAGTACTGATCCCTGTGGTACCCCACTAGTGACATTACCCCATTCTGATTTCTTCCCATTAATTTGTACCCTCTGTTCCCTACCATTAAGGCATCCCCTAATCCATTCTAGTACCTTCCCACCTATGCCGTGAGCCTTAACTTTACTTAATAGTCTCCTATGGGGTACTTTGTCAAAGGCTTTACTGAAGTCCAGATAAACTATATCATACTCGTCCCCCTTATCTATTGTTTCAAATACTTTCCTATAGAAGGATAATAAATTTGTGAGGCATGACTTTCCCTTGCTAAAACCATGTTGACTATGTCTAATTAGATTGTGTTCATCTAAATGTTTCCTAATTGCCCTTGCTATGATAGCTTCTAACATCTTGCCTACCACTGATGTTAAACTAATTGGGCGGTAGTTACTACTTCCTGCCTTATCTCCTTTCTTGAATATAGGAACTACATTTGCCTGCCTCCATAGCCTAGGAACTACTCCTGTGTCTAGTGATTCTCTAAAAATCATTGCAATAGGATCAACGAGTTCTTCTCTACATTCCCTAAGAATCCTCGGAAAAATGTCGTCTGGCCCTGGAGATTTAGTCTTTTTAAGTCTATCTATTTCCTTGCTAACTACTTCCCTACTTATGTCTATTTCGCTTAATTTATCATCTTCTTGTCCCCTAAAGATCTGTACTGGCTCCAGTTCCCTACCCGACTCTTCTTGAGAAAATAGAGACAAGAAGTATTTATTTAATTCCTTACTAATATCCTCACCATTTTCTATCAAGCTGCCATCCATTCCTTTAAGAGGTCCTATTCTTTCCTTTGTTTTAGCCTTGTACAACTGATAGAATCCCTTTGGATCCTGCTGGGCATCTCTAGCTATCTTAACCTCATAATTCCTCTTTGCAGTCCTAATATCCTTTTTAACCTTCCTAGCTAGGTCATTATACTGTCCTACTACCTGTACTTCTCCCCTTTTAATTTTCCTATAGAGTCCCCTTTTAATCCAATTTCCCTTCTAATGTTGCTATTCATTCATTTTGGATCATTTTTATTTGACCTAATCCTCCTCTTAGATATATGCTGTTCCTGCCCTGTATGAATTTCCCTTACTATGTTATTATAATGCAATTCTACCTCAAATGTTTTGATCCTCCTATCTGCCTACTCCTATACCCTCCCAATTTATACCCTGGAAACAATGTCTGAGGCCCTGGTAATTTCCTTTTCTAAAATCTGGTACTAAAGCAGTGTTCTGTTCTACCTGCCTCTTTGCATTAATCTTGAATCTAATTTCGTGGTGGTCACTAACATCAAATCTCGCTCCTATCTCAACCTGACTTACCAAAGATTCATTATTAATTAAGACAAGATCTAAAATATTTCCCTGTCGTGTTGGTTCCCTTACAAGTTGTGTGAAAAAACCATCCTGGACGACATTTAAGAATTCCTCCGAGCACCCGTCTCCTGTCATACTATCCCAGTCTATTCTCCTATAATTAAAGTCCCCCATAATGCACACATTATTATACCTAGATGCCCTTGCAAGCTCCTGCATCAGGGGTGCACTAGCTGCTTCGCCTAAATCTGGAGGCCTATATATAATGCCTACAACTAACTTATTCCCTCCTATAATAATGTCAATCCATAATGACTCCGTATTCCTATCTGTTTTTATTGTGGTATTGACATAGCTATTTAATGTGTTTCTAACATACAGTGCCACACCTCCCCCTCTCCTCCCTACTCTATCCCTGTGGAAAAAAGTGTACCCATCTATTCCTACTTCAGGTAAGAAATGTTTGCCTGCAATATCTAACCAAGTTTCTGTAATACCTATAATATCTAACTCTTCAACACATGCAATACCTCTAAGTGTGTCTATCTTATTTATTACACTTCTACTGTTTGTTTAAAAGACACTTAGTTCATGCACCTCCCTCTCTTTACCCCGTCCTTTGTCACTATTACCCTTACCTCTATTAATATTTAGTTTCCCTGACTGGACTGCCTAACAGCCCTCTCAAGACACTCACTAAGTTCTTGATTATGTTATGTTAGGTTTGGTTAGGTACGGTTAGATTCAGTTATATAAACTTACCCAAAAGTTAGGCACATGCCGTATCTATACGTGAACACTTACAGTTACAGCTGCCGTACCTGTAACCCTGCCTATAAGTGCTTACAGATACAGCAGCCACAACCCGTTGTCATCCTGTACCAAACCTGTAACCACTGCCTAATTAACCTTAACCTGAACCACGCATCAGTTCTTCCTAACCTAACTTGGGTAACTTAGGTAACTAGTATTCAGGGATTAAGACTATTGGCTAATATTCACCAAATACATCATCCCATATATATCAGTGTTCCTTAGGCTTATTAAATGAATCTTAACTTAACTTGATTTGAACTTAACCTCAACCTAACTCAATCTTAAGCTAACTTCAATCTGAATTAATCTTAACCTAACTTGATTTGAACTTAACTTCAAACTAACTCAATCTTAACCTAAGTTCATTCTAACTGAATCTTAACCTAACTTCAACCTAACTGAATCTTAACCTAATTTGATTTGAACTTAATTAACCTCAACCTAACTCAATCTTAACCTAACTTCAACCTAATTGAATCTTAAACTAACTTGAACCTAACTGAATCCTAATCTAAATTGAATCTAACTGAATCTTAACCTAATTTGAACCTAACCTGAATCTAACTCAATCTTAACCTAATTTCAATCTAATTTAATCTTAACCTAACTTTAACCTAACCTGAATCTAACTCAATCTTAACCTAACTTGAATCTAACTGAATCTTAACCTAAATTGAACCTAACTGAATCTTAAACTAACTTAAACCTAACTGAATCTAACGAATCTAACTTGAATCTAATTGAATCTTAATCTAACTTGAACCTAATTGAATCTTAAACTAACTTGAACTTAACTGAAACTTAACCTAACTTGAACCTAACTGAATCTTAATCTAACTTAAATCTAACTGAATCTTAACTTAATTTAAACCTAACTGAATCTTAACCTAACTTGAACATAACTGAATCTTAATCTAATTTGAACCTAACTGAATCTTAAGCTAACTTGAACCTAACTGAATCTTAACCTAACTTGAAGCTAACTGAATCTTAACCTAACTGAATCTTAATCTAACTTCAATCTAACTAAAACTTTACCTAATTTAAACCTAACTAGATCTTAATCTAACTTCAATCTAACTAAGTCTTAACCTAACTTCAACCTAATTGAATCTTAACCTAACTTGAATCTAACTGAATCTTAATCTAAATTGAACCTAACTGAATCTTAACCTAACTTGAACCTAACTGAATCTTAACCTAACCTGAATCGAACTCAATCTTAATCTAACTTCAATCTAATTGAATCTTAACCTAACTTGAACCTAACTGAATCTTAATCTAACTTCAACCTAACTGAATCTTAACCAAACTTTAACCTAATTGAATCTTAACCTAACTTAAACCTAAGTGAATCTTAATCTAAATTGAACCTAACTGAATCTTAACCCAACTTGATTTTAACTTAATCCTAACTCAATCTTAACCTAACTTAACTCTAACTCAATCTCAACCTAACATTTTCTTTTTTTCATCCTTAGATACGCTTGTGTATATATATTTACAGTCTCGTTAAGGATAGTGAATCTTAACCTAACTTAAACCTAACTTAGCCTAACCAAACTTAATAGTTATGTATATTCACAAGATATCATTGATCATACAATATAGAAAATAATATTGAGTGTGTGTGTGTGTGTGTGTGTGTGTGTGTGTGTGTGTGTGTGTGTGTGTGTGTGTGTGTGTGTGTGTGGCAGACACAGATAGCTAACAATACAATCATCACATCAATAATAACAGTAATAATAACATACTTGCAGTTTAACGGCGTATTATTAGTAGTTGAGGTTGTAATTAGTGTTTTAATGGCGTTATTATGGTATCCCATATATATCAGTGTTCCTTAGGCTTATTAAATGAATCTTAACTTAACTTGATTTGAACTTAACCTCAACCTAACTAAAACTTAACCTAACTCAATCTTAACCTAACTTCAATCTAAATTAATCTTAACCTAACTTGATTCGAACTTAACTTCAAACTAACTCAATCTTAACCTAAGTTCATTCTAACTGAATCTCAACCTAACTGAATCTTAACCTAACTTGATTTGAACTTAATTAAGCTCAACCTAACTCAATCTTAACCTAACTTCAACCTAATTGAATCTTAAACTAACTTGAACCTAACTGAATCTTAATCTAAATTAAACCTAACGGAATCTTAACCTAATTTGAACCTAACCTGAATCTAACTCAATCTTAACCTGATTTCAATCTAACTGAATCTTAACCTAACTTTAACCTAACCTGAATCTAACTCAATGTTAACCTAACTTGAATCTAACTGAATCTTAACCTAACTTGAACCTAACTGAATCTTAACCTAACTTGAACCTAAATGAATCTTAATCTAACTGAATCTAACTTGAACCTAACTGAATCTAACTTGAATCTAATTGAATCTTAACCTAACTTGAACCTAATTGAATTTTAACCTAACTTGAACCTAATTGAAACTTAATCTAACTTGAACCTAACTGAATTTTAACCTAACTTGAATCTAACTGAATCTTAATCTAATTTGAACCTAACTGAATCATAACGTAACTTGAACCTAACTGAATCCTAATCTAACTTGAACCTAACTGAATATTAACCTAACTTGAACCTAACTGAATCTTAATCTAACATCAATCTAACTGAGTCTTAACCTAACTTCAACCTAACTGAATCTTAACCTAACTTGAATCTAACTGAATCTTAATCTAAATTGAACCTAACTGAATCTTAACCTAAATTGAACCTAACTGAATCTTAATCTAACTGAATCTTAACCTAACCTGAATCGAACTCAATCTTAACCTAACCTCAATCTAATTGAATCTTAACCTAACTTGAACCTAACTGAATCTTAATCTAACTTCAACCTAACTGAATCTTAACCAAACTTCAACCTAATTGAATCTTAACCTAACTTGAACCTAAGTGAATCTTAATCTAAATTGAACCTAACTGAATCTTAACCCAACTTGATTTTAACTTAATCCTAACTCAATCTTAACCTAACTTAACTCTAACTCAATCTTAACCTAACATTCTTTTTTTTTCATCCTTAGATAGGCTTATGTATATAACTTTACAGTCTCGTTAAGGATAGTGAATCTTAACCTAACTTAAACCTGACTTAACCTAACCAAACTTAATAGTTATGTATATTCACAAGATATCAATGATCATACAATATAGAAAATAATATTTAGTGTGTGTGTGTGTGTGTGTGTGTGTGTGTGTGTGTGTGTATGTGTATGTGGCAGACACAGATATTAACAATACAATCATCACATCAATAATAACGGTAATAATAACATACTAGCAGTTTAACGGCGTATTATTAGTAGTTGAGGTTGTAATTAGTGTTTTAATGGCGTTATTATGGTATTTTGGAGGTGTGGGGATTGTGTTCACACCTTAATAGTTTAGTATATATAGCTGGAGGTTGTTGTTGTTGTTGTTATTTTAGGGCTGCGAGGATCCCTTGGGGAACACTATGAGTCCTGGTGATGGCCTCTGATGGTATCACAGGCGCGGTAGTTGACATGTCCTCCGTAAGTAGACACAGGTGAGGCGGATGACAGTGTGTTGTTGGCGGGAGGGATAGACCCCAGCCGCCGCCAGCCGGGTGGACAGGTCAAAGGTGTTATGTTCAGAGCAAGGAGTTGAGACTGGAGCACTATACAGTGGGAGTGGAAGCGTGGACACTGCAGCAGAAAGTGTTCAATAGTCTCTGGACGTTCCTGCACCAGGGAGGGAGAGAGAGAGAGAGAGAGAGCAAGAGAGAGAGCAAGAGAGAGAGCAAGAGAGAGAGAGAGAGAGAGAGATAATTAGAGATAAAGATAGCTTTACTCTGACCATTTCGTCAGTAGTGGTTTAGAGCGAGTCTTCCACATCCTCTCGCTCTAATGAAGAGAGTTCCGTACTTTGCTGAATCAAACCAACGTGGTAAAAATATATCCATCAAAATGTTTCTTCGTCAATTCTGCGGAAAAAAATAAATTGTCACAAAAATGTTTCCCCGTAAATGTTTTTTCCATAATTGTTTCTCTCTAAATTGTTTCCCTATAAATGTTTCCTTAGCAATTCTGCGGAAAAAATATATTATACGTTCAAAATAATGGTTAAAAAATATATTCTTTTCAAAAGTATAATTTGAATGAAAAATTAATCAATAAATAAATAAATAAATAAACTTAACCTAATGATACTTAGGTTTTGGGCACCAGTTCAAACCTCATTTTTTCCAGCTTGGGGTCGGCCGCTAGGGTTGCTTGGGCCGCGGGCAAGAAGGACTTAAGATCAAACTCAAAATTAACTCTAGCCTGGGGGTGCGGACAAAATTTCTGCGGTCCTGCCGAAAAATTAAAATAAATAAATAAATAAAATAATAATAATGATAATATTAATGGTAGTAATGATGATAGTAATGATAAATTGATGAATAAATGTATAATTATTAGGTAAGATAAGTTAAAATAAAAAAAATAATGATAATAATGAAATATATATTAATAAATAAATAATTGTTATGTAAAGATGAGAGAGAGAGAGAGAGAGAGATAATTAGAGATAGAGATAGCTTACCTCTGATTGTTTCATCCTCTTGCTCTAATAAAGAGTTCCGTACTTTGCCGAATCAAACCAACGCGGTAAAAATATTTCCACCAAAATGTTTCCTCGTCAATTCTGCGGAAAAAAATAAATTGTCACAAAAATATTTCCCCATATATGTTTTCCCATAATTGTTTCATACATACATATAGGTAGATGCACACATAGGTAGGTACGCACACATACACACGCACACACACGAAGGAGAGAGAGAAATATCAGTGATTATTAATTGTTAGTTATTCATATTAATTAAATAATATTATCTAAGTGTTAAAATAATTATATATTAGTAATTTCTAACTAACCTGTACACACACACAGACACACACACACACACACACACACACACACACACACACACACACACACACACACACACACACAACCTTCCTTTTCTTAAACAAACTAACATATTAAAAATTTAATAATATAAATTTTTAAATAAATCTTAATTAATTATACTTATAACATGACCTCACACACTAATTACCTTGTTAATTATATGTTAATTATACATAATTAACAACATAATTACCTTCCCAAGCTTGCTGGAAGTCACCATAACCTGAAAAAAAAATTAAAAGATTAATTTTTGGAAAACATTATCCTCTTATTTTCAAAACAAAACTATATTATTCTGATGTATTTTAATATGTTTTAAACTAATATGATAACCGTTTCTCGGCAAAATGATCCAACCAAAAATAAATCAAACCTAACCATACCTAACATCCTAACGCGGGTGTCGCCTCCTGGACACCAGTAATTATTGATATTTAAATATTATGGTTATTTATTAATTTGCTTACCTAGTTCAATTACCTATAAAAAACAAACAAATCAATGCTTACACAGAGAGAGAGATTTTTATGTTCATAGTGATCGTTTAATATAAAAAAAAGCCTATCAAAATGCAGCCTAATCACCCGTACCCACAGTAGATATATTTTAACTGCATTCTGACTAAAGGTGTTAGTTTAGTTAACTAGTTGTAAGATTATTAAACTAACACTCAGTGGCAAAACAGTACAAAACTATAAGTTAGGTTAGGTTAGGTTGGAGCGGGGAAGATATACCTATAAGTTAGGTTGATTATGTTATGTTAGGTTTGGTTAGGTACGGTTAGATTCAGTTATATAAACTTACCCAAAAGTTAGGTACATGTCGTATCTATAAGTGAACACTTACAGTTACAGCTGCCGTACCTGTAAGCCGTGCCTATAAGTGCTTACAGATACGGCAGCCACAGCCCGTTGTCATCCTGTACCATACCTGTAACCACTGCCTAACTAACCTTAACCTGAACCACGCATCAGTTTTTCCTAACCTAACTTGGGTAACTTAGGTAACTAGTATTCAGGGATTAAGACTGTTGGCTAATATTCACCAAATGCATCATCCCATATATATCAGTGTTCCTTAGGCTTATTAAATGAATCTTAACTTAACTTGATTTGAACTTAATCTCAACCTAACTCAAATTTAACCTAACTCAATCTAAATTAATCTTAACCTAACTTGATTTGAACTTAACTTCAACCTAACTCAATCTTAACCTAACTCAATCTTAACCTAACTTCAATCTAAATTAATCTTAATCTAACTTGATTTGAACTTAATCTCAACCTAACTCAAATTTAACCTAACTTCAATCTAAATTAATCTTAACCTAACTTGATTTGAACTTAACTTCAACCTAACTCAATCTTAACCTAACTCAATCTTAACCTAACTTCAATCTAAATTAATCTTAATCTAACTTGATTTGAACTTAACTTCAAACTAACTCAATCTTAACCTAAGTTCATTCTAACTGAATCTTAACCTAATTTCAACCTAACTGAATCTTAATCTAACTTGATTTGAACCTAATTAACCTCAACCTAACTCAATATTAACCTAACTTCAACCTAATTGAATCTTAAACTAACTTGAACCTAACTGAATTTTAATCTAAATTGAACCTAACTGAATCTTAACCTAATTTGAACATAACCTGAATCTAACTCAATCTTAAACTAATTTCAATTTAACTGAATCTTAACCTAACCTGAATCTAACTCAATCTTAACCTAACTTGAATCTAACTGAATCTTAACCTAACTTGAACCTAACAGAATCTTACCCTAACTTGAACCTAAATGAATCTTAACCTAACTTGAACCTAACTGAATCTTAACCTAACTTGAACCTAAATGAATCTTAACCTAACTTAAACCTAACTGAATCTAACTTGAACCTAACTGAATCTAACTTGAATCTAATATAATCTTAACTTAATTGAATCTTAACCTAACTTGAACCTAACTGAAACTTAACCTAACTTGAACCTAACTGAATCTTAATCTAACTTGAATATAACTGAAACTTAACATAATTTAAACCTAACTGAATCTTAACCTAACTTGAACCTAACTGAATCTTAATCTAATTTGAATCTAACTGAATCTTAGCCTAACTTGAATCTAACTGAATCTTAACCTAACTTGAACCTAACTGAATCTTAACCTAACTTGAACCTAACTGAATTTTAATCTTACTTCAATCTAACTGAAACTTTACCTAACTTAAAGCTAACTGGATCTTAACCTAACTTCAATCTAACTGAATCTTAACCTAACTTGAACCTAACTGAATCTTAACCTAACCTGAATCGAACTCAATCTTAAACTAACTTGAATCTAATTGAATCTTAACCTAACTTGAACCTAACTGAATCTTAATCTAACTTCAACCTAACTGATTCTTAACCAAACTTGAACCTAACTGAATCTTAACCTAACCTGAATCGAACTCAATCTTAACCTAACCTCAATCTAATTGAATCTTAACCTAACTTGAACCTAACTGAATCTTAATCTAACTTCAACCTAAGTGATTCTTAACCAAACTTCAACCTAATTGAATCTTAACCTAACTTGAACCTAAGTGAATCTTAATCTAAATTGAACCTAACTGAATCATAACCCAACTTGATTTTAACTTAATCCTAACTCAATCTTAACCTAACTTAACTCTAACTCGATCTTAACCTAACATTCTTTTTTTTTCATCCATAGATAGGCTTGTGTATATAACTTTACAGTCTCGTTAAAGATAGTGAATCTTAACCTAACTTAACCTAACTAAACTTAATAGTTATGTATATTCACAAGATATCAATGATCATACAATATAGAAAATAATATTGTGTGTGTGTGTGTGTGTGTGTGTGTGTGTGTGTGTGTGTGTGTGTGTGTGTGTGTGTGTGTGGCAGACACAGATAGCTAACAATACAATCATCACATCAATAATAACAGTAATAATAATATACTTGTGGTTTAATGGCGTATTATTAGTAGTTGAGGTTGTAATTAGTGTTTTAATGGCGTTATTATGGTATTTAGGAGGTGTGGGGAGCTGTGTTCACGCCTAAATAGTTTAATATAGCTGGAGGTTGTTGTTGTTGTTATTTCAGGGCTGCGAGGATCCCTTGGGGAACATTATGAGCCCTGGTGATATCCTATGATGGTATCACAGGCGCGGTAGTTGACATATCCTCCGTAGGTAGACACAGGTGAGGCGGATGACAGTGTGTTGTTGGCGGGAGGGATAGACCCCAGCCGCCGCCAGCCGGGTGGACAGGTCAAAGGTGTTATGTTCAGAGCAAGGAGTTGAGACTGGAGCACTATACAGTGGGAGTGGAAGCGTGGACACTGCAGCAGAAAGTGTTCAATAGTCTCTGGACGTTCCTGCACAAGAGAGAGAGAGAGAGAGAGAGAGAGAGAGAGAGAGAGAGAGAGCAAGAGAGAGAGAGAGAGAGAGAGAGATAATTAGAGATAGAGATAGCTTACCTCTGGCTGTTTCATCCTCTCGCTCTAATAAAGAGTTCCGTACTTTGCCGAATCAAACCAACGTGGTAAAAATATATCCATCAAAATGTTTCTTCGTCAATTCTGCGGAAAAAAATTAATTGTCACAAAAATGTTTCCCCGTAAATGTTTTTTCCATAATTGTTTCTCTCTAAATTGTTTCCCTATAAATGTTTCCTTAGCAATTCTGCGGAAAAAAATATATTATACGTTCAAAATAATGGTTAAAAAATATATTCTTTTCAAAAGTATAATTTGAATGAAAAATTAATCAATAAATAAATAAATAAATAAACTTAACCTAATGATACTTAGGTTTTGGGCACCAGTTCAAACCTCATTTTTTCCAGCTTGGGGTCGGCCACTAGGGTTGCTTGGGCCGCGGGCAAGAAGGACTTAAGATCAAACTCTAAATTAACTCTAACCTGGGGATGAGGACAAAATTTCTGCGGTACTGACGAAAAATTAAAATAAATAAATAAATAAAATAATAATAATGATGATATTAATGGTAGTAATGATGATAATGGTGATAGTAATGATAATGAAATAGATGAATAAATGTATAATTGTTAGGTAAGATAAGTGAAAATAAAAAAAATAATGATAATACTGAAATATATATTAATAAATAAATAATTGTTATGTAAAGATGAGAGAGAGAGAGAGAGAGAGAGAGAGAGAGAGAGAGAGAGAGAGAGAGAGAGAGAGAGAGAGAGAGAGAGAGAGAGAGAGAGAGAGAGAGAGAGAGAGAGAGAGAGAGAGAAGAGAGAGAGAGAGAGAGAGAGAGAGAGAGAGAGAGAGAGAGAGATAATTAGAGATAGAGATAGCTTACCTCTGACTGTTTCATCCTCTCGCTCTAATAAAGAGTTCCGTACTTTGCCGAATCAAACCAACGCGGTAAAAATATTTCCACCAAAATGTTTCCTCGTCAATTCTGCGGAAAAAAATAAATAGTCACAAAAATATTTCCCCGTAAATGTTTTCCCATAATTGTTTCATACATACACATAGGTAGATGCACACATAGGTAGGTACGCACACATACACACGCACACACACGAAGGAGAGAGAGAAATATCAGTGATTATTAATTGTTAGTTATTCATATTAATTAAATAATATTATCTAAGTGTTAAAATAATTATATATTAGTAATTTCTAACTAACCTGTACACACACACACACACACACACACACACACACACACACACACACACACACACACACACACACACACACACACACACACACACACACACAAAATCTTCCTTTTCTTAAACAAACTAACATATTAAAAATTTAATAATATAAATTTTTAAATAAATCTTAATTAATTATACTTATAACATGACCTCACCCACTAATTACCTTGTTAATTATATGTTAATTATACATAATTAACAACATAATTACCTTCCCAAGCTTGCTGGAAGTCACCATAACCTGAAAAAAAAAATTAAAAGATTAATTTTTGGAAAACATTATCCTCTTATTTTCAAAACAAAACTATATTATTCTGATATATTTTAATATGTTTTAAACTAGTATGATAACCGTTTCTCGGCAAAATGATCCAACCAAAAATAAATCAAACTTAACCATACCTAACATCCTAACCGCGGGTGTCGCCTCCTGGACACCAGTAATTATTGACATTTAAATATTATGGTTATTTATTAATTTGCTTACCTAGTTCAATTATCTATAAAAAAAAAAAAAAAAATAAATCAATACGTACACAGAGAGAGAAATTTTTATGTTCATAGTGACCGTTTAATATAAAAAAAAAGTCTATCAAAATGCAGCCTAATCACCCGTACCCACAGTAGATATATTTTAACTGCATTCTGACTATAGGTGTTAGTTTAGTTAACTAGTTGTAAGATTATTAAACTAACATTCAGTGGCAAAACAGTACAAAATTATAAGTTAGATTAGGTTAGGTTGGAGCGGGGAAGCTATACCTATAAGTTAGGTTGATTATGTTATGTTAGGTTTGGTTAGGTACGGTTAGATTCAGTTATATAGACTTACCCAAAAGTTAGGCACATGCCGTATATATACGTGAACACTTACAGTTACAGCTGATGTACCTGTAAGCTGTGCCTATTAGTGCTTACAGATACGGCAGCCACAGCCCGTTGTCATCCTGTACCATACCTGTAACCACTGCCTAACTAACCTTAACCTGAACCACGCATCAGTTCTTCCTAACCTAACTTGGGTAACTTAGGTAACTAGTAACTGTGATTCATAATGTGTAGAAGCCAGAAGCTATATCTCGTTGGACTCCAAGTAAAAAAATATCGAACCTGAATTCTCAAATACTTTTTTTTAAGTAGTTCCACATATTTTGTTTATAGTCTTTATAATTTAGAAGAAATTTCTTAGGATAACTTTGCTAGATAGCTTTCAATACTTATTGATTTAAGGAAAGGTGAAAAAGCTTTCAAAAATGTTTAATTTAAACCAAATATTTTTTGTTTTCATTAACCGTTGGCGACAGTAGACTTACTGAGGCACATATGTGGACTTGTCTCGCCTGTTATTTGGCGGACAGACAAACAGACACACACACACACACACACACACACACACACACACACACACACACACACACACACACACACACACACACACACACACACACACAAACATATGATCTATTTTCTTTTTCATTTAATATTTATCTATCAGAAAGAGAGAGAGAGAGAGAGAGAGAGAGAGAGAGAGAGAGAGAGAGAGAGAGAGAGAGAGAGAGAGAGAGAGAGAGAGAGAGAGAGAGAGAGAGAGAGAGAGAGAGAGAGAGAGATTCAGACAAATTTTCGTTCATGGTCACACACACACACACACACACACACACACGGTCACACACACAGACACACACAAACATACTATCTATTTTCTTTCTTATTTAACATTTATATATCAGACAGAGAGAGAGAGAGAGAGAGAGAGAGAGAGAGAGAGAGAGAGAGAGAGAGAGAGAGAGAGAGAGAGAGAGAGAGAGACTCAGAGAGAGAGAGCGCGCGAACAATTGGCGGTTAACTGTTACGTAATGTAAGTTTGAGAGGTGGTGGGGTACCCAACCACCCCTCAAATTATCAACGTAGTTAACTTGTCTTTTATCGCGTAAATATTAGTCGTACAGAAAAAATGCACTTATGCTAATTGATATAATTTTAAAAGTTCTATCAAATCATGTAATTTAATCTAATTTACGCCAAAACCTTTTTTTTTTTTATGTTTTCATTATTTATAAACTGTTTACATGTTCTGATGGTCCAAAAAATATATATATTTATTTCCTTATTTTAATTATTCGCAGATTTTTTGACTTAAACTCCTTAGTTTTCGTTTTTACAAAACGAAATGTTAAATACTAATTTGACAAAAATTATGTTAAATAGTTATTTTCTTACCTTCAAAAGGCCTTTCAGCTGGTGTAGTCTGATTTTGAATAACGCTAATAGTTAAGGGAAATTTTTTTTCAATGGTCATTTATCATTGAGTTTCATTTTCAATAGAATTAAAAGAAAGCTTGTTTAATTTAACTTCCCTAATTACTCGTAGTAATTTTACGTCAATTTCATAGTTTTCGAGTTATAAGGTAAAAACCTTAACGATTAGTTTGACAGAAAAAATGCACCTATAATCATTTAAATAATTTTAAAAGGCGTATCAGCTTGTGTAGTCAGATTTTTTTTATTTTACTCACAGGTAATGAAAAAAAAATTTTCTTCATTATATAAAGAGTAATTTCATTTTTAAATGTCGCAACAGAAAGTTTGGT
Organism: Cancer borealis; assembly: GCA_036785275.1. NCBI lineage: Eukaryota > Metazoa > Arthropoda > Malacostraca > Decapoda > Cancridae > Cancer > Cancer borealis. The sequence goes on from JAXIVD010003452.1 coordinate 24,303, forward strand.
TCATATTCACTCTTTGTCTATTCGTAGTCATTGTACGTATACCTTATGGTTCTCGAGCTATAATGAGAAAATCAGTTTTGTGTTAAAAAATAAACTATGGAAAAAAACTTACTTGATTAGTACAACCATAGACTACACTATACTTGACTGGACACTCGAAATCTGACCTTTTGCAAACCGGTTCTACCGCAGATTTTTAGAAAAATCAAATAAAACACTTAGAAATAAGATAGGAACCTCAAATAAAAAGCAAACACTTCAGAGTGATGTAGAGAATATGTTTATGAGCAACAAAAACAAATTAGTCAACGTACGTCATCAGTGGGCGACAATTATTAAATCCTGACACCAATAAAAACACCAAATTTGCAATAATTTCCAGGAATATTGGAATTTCAATCTGAAAACACTTACATGCATAGCCCATGTAGTTTATATTAATATGCAATACCATAGAATACACCATACGTGACTGTGCACTCGAAATCGGGTCTTTCGTAAATGTGTCCTGAGGCGATTTTTTGTTTGTTCTATTTGAATAAAATACTTAAAATCATCATAGAAGCCTCAAACAAAAAGCAAACAACTCAGAGTGATGCAAAGTATATGTTTATGAGCAACAAAAACAAATTAGTCAACATACGTCATCGGTGGGCGACAATTATTAAATCCTGACACCAATAAAAACACCATATTTGCAATAATTTCCAGGAATATTGAAATTTTAAACTGAAAACGCATACATACATAGCCAATGTAGTCCATACTAATATACATGCATGCTTGAAGTAATATTTGAAACTATTTCCAAATATTCTGTTTGGTTTTCTACGTTTTCACTGAGCATGGCAGGATACACAACACCTTAGTGTTGAGAGTAATTGTAAAATATAACCAAAACTTGAACACAACACCCTAAGTCACTCGTAATCAATTCACTCATACTCATACTTCACTCATACTTTCATATACCCATAAATAACATCAAGAAGAAAAAATTTTACATTCCTAATCAACTTACGATGTTTGCTGAGTGTCATCGAGAGAGCGTTTCTCAGAGACTGTGTAAAATAACTCCATTGTAATTCCTTATTGGTGATGGTCTCTAGTCAGCTTGTTGGTTTCATTGCCTCCTCCTCCTCTTCTATCTAGCAATGTTCTTTCCAATGATCTTATCACCATACATCACTTTCCCGGCGTACGTACTTTTCCTTTTATCCTGCCATGCTCAGTGAAAACGTAGAAAATAAACAAAATATTTGGAAATAGTTTCAAATCTTATTTCAAGCATGATTCAGAGTATACAATAGAAGCTGATGAAGCTACGGTCACACTAGGTTTTGCTAACGCTAGCCTGGCTTCCGTTTTTTCTGGATTTACAGCGATATGACTACCAGTCTGGTCAACGTAGAACTAACCTTGTGGAATCAGCTGATCATAACAACAACACAAGCCGTTATGGAGGAAGCACTTCTCTTCTTCTTCTTCTTCTGCTCATGAACATTTTCCGTGAGACTTATAATAGCGTCATGGGACCAATGAATTGAACTATTTATGTTGTTGACCTTTGTAAAGGATTGTTTTGGTCTTCTTCTTCTTCTTGTGACCTCTTTCGCCTTTTGCCTTTCGCGCCACGAATTGTTATGAAAAATTCATTCCCAAGCCGATATAACGATTATATGACATTTGATCACAATCAAATCATATTCAGGAATGGTTATTTCACAATATGTGATGTTTTATTTCAGAAATTATTGCGAATTTGCCAGATTTTTTTGCTATAAACAATATGCTTTATACACAACTACCACACGATTTTTCACTCAAACTTGTAATCTTTATGTTAATTTCCTATTTGGAAAAGTTGTAAAATCATTTTTTATGTTCAGCCATGGTTCAGCAATCATTATTGATTGTAAAGACATGACATACAATGTCCTAAGTAGAATATGAACTGATATATGAAGTATTATTTGTCATCACTCATAGCAGCGGAATCTATAGGACCGAAATGTAATATCGTCTGTCAGCGATTGTCGCGAGTGTCCAGTCAAGTATGGTGTAGTCTATGGTACAACATATACACTGTATGAGACACGTTTTGAGACGAGTTCTATAATTCAATTTGACCTCTTAATATTATCAGATTGTCTTCATTTACCGATAGGGAATATTATATTGTACATTCCACATCATTGGCCTGCCATATACACCAAATATTTTCTGAATTATTTATATATATGTGTTTTATGTGTTGAGTTACCCCTCTTTGCTAGAGGGAAAGGCACTTGGAAATACAGTATTCTTTGTTAATTTGAAGGGGTAACTTAATTATTTTACTATATCATTTCAATAACTAGGCTTCATACTCGTAAGAATTATTATTATTATCATTACTATAATTATTAACAATCGGTAATTATTGCATTTTGTTAGAAAATAGCAAAAATATGGAAAAATTAGAAACTTAAACATAAACGGCTCTCAAACGGCTCTCGAGAAAGATCCGGCTCTTCTCGTTCATCTGGAAGAGCCGGCTCTATGAACCGATTCGTTCACGAGCGCCCATCACTAGTCGACTCTAGTTTGTACTTGTCCGGTGGCTGAAGTTCGTTGCTCAGAAGTTTCTAGATGGAAAATGTTGGCGCACGCCCTTATTTCACAACAGACATATATATTACTTGGCATGGAGTGTGCTAAGTTATCAAGGACCAAGGAGCAAGTGCGAATGAGGCAGTGGCAAAACGTAGTATTGGCGGCGGACAAGTAGCCTGGGTACACTGGCCTAACAACTTCGTTATAGTGACCCCTTCTCCAAATATAGAGGTGCTTCATAGTGTTGATGAAAGTGGGAACACTGATGATATCAAATGTAGTTAACATGAAAAAAGACACTAAAATAAGCACTACATAGTGAGTTGTAGTATAATGAGAATTAAAAAAGCTCCTTTAAGGGCATCGGGAATGGAGGGTATTACAACTTGCAGCCCCGTGGGCGAAGCGTCTGTTGTAACCACAGTCACAGCCACCCTTAAGACGGAAAAAAACACCGATTATCAAAATTGTTCGATGAAGGTGCAGCAAGGACGAACAGCCGGCGAGAGGAAGGAAGTGTTAGCGGCTCAGCGGGACGAAGAGACGCAGGCCGCCAAGGCAAAGCTGCGACAGTATGAGGCGTTGGGACACATCAAGGTGGAGATGGATGAGGTGAGCGCCGCGCCACCCACACTGGCACTGGTTGCACTGCATTCCTGTTCTCCGCCATACAAACCTGTGACCCCATCACCTTGGAGACTCGCACTCACTAATTATCTTTTAGGGAAAACATAATACACTCATTTAGCATTCAGTAGTTATAATTTAAAGGTTACGCTGTTTCTCATATACCTAGATATTTGTTTGTAATGTTTAAGTTTTCTTAATCCACTTGCGTAATATTACACTAACCAAGTTTTCGCTGCCAGGGTTCTGTAAATGTTATCGTACGGGAAGCATGTCGCCACATACTGCAGAGCGGTGTTGCATTGGTTGGAGGCAAGAGTTTCCTGCCTCAATAATAGGAGCCGTAAGACTACATAGTACATATATCTATCAATGCATGAAGATTAGCAGATTCTAAGTTAAAAGTATAATATATACAAAGGTGTATAGGTTTAATGTTACTTTTTTTTCTATGGATCTTACTGTAGAGATTATGAGAGATGATTATATCTTAAGTGGAAATGTGAAGCAGCACAGGAAAGGGGCCCGCGATGGGAGGATGGGGGTACATTCTCTTAGCAAGTGTTGTCCAGCTGACGGGCGAAGTGTGTCTTATATGATTTGCCTTCTGCACATATAATGATGCTGTAATGCTTTTTCGTCGGATTTAACTCGTTCCTGAAATGTTAATTTTGTTCAATAACTGACCGGGGGTTGAAGGGGGTTGGAGCTCCCACCGTTAGGTTAAATTTGGTTACGGTAGGCTAGGTGAAGTTATATTAAGATTAAATTAGATCAAGTTAAATTAGGAGAAAAAAATTAGTAATCTGAACCAAGTAATACAATAACATGGCGAGGTCTGAAAATTTACCGAAATGGCATGCTGGACATCATTTTGGATGGTCCATGCTGCCTTATCATATTTGAGAGACACTCTCTCTCTCTCTCTCTCTCTCTCTCTCTCTCTCTCTCTCTCTCTCTCTCTCTCTCTCTCTCTCTCTCTCTCTCTCTCTCTCTCTCTCTCTCTCTCTCTCTCTCTCTCTCTCTCTCTCTCTCTCTCTCTCTCTCTCTCTCTCTCTCTCTCTCTCTCTCTCTCTCTCTCTCTCTCTCTCTCTCTCTCTCTCTCTCTCTCTCTCTCTCTCTCTCCTCTCTCTCTCTCTCTCCAAATAATGCCTTTGTTCATTGGTGTAATTGCGCTACATACATTCTAGTCAGCAATTTAAACCGCTCTCTGGATTAATAAGTGTCAAACATTGATTAATTAGTTCATATCTCTACCAAAACAGACTCGCACACAAATGTATCTCATCATTCGGAAGAAAAAAACTACTTTAATTTGTGGTATAAATACAGATATATGCAACATCGTATGAAATATGTACCTAATGTTCTTCGTGTAGATGGTACTTGTGTACTTGTGCTTGCTATGTATTTCCAGTCTTTTGAGTGAAAACTCCACCCTTTGTGTTATTAGGTACACCTCTAACATATATTTTTAGTCATCTCAGCCAATTTTCTACTGTATGGCAAAACAAAATATGGAAGAATGTAAGAATTATAACTTTATATTTATATATATATATATATATATATATATATATATATATATATCAGTTTTAATGAGAACTCAAAATTAGCAACATACATGTGCATGTTGCATTCTTAACATTACATAGCTTTGTGTTGAGTGTATAATTGTAATGTGTCTGACTTACTCATTCCCTGCTGCCCATCTACTAGGACATGGGACTGCACACCGGCGAGGACAATGGAGACACTCAGCCTGATGACACTTCGGCCATTCCATTCTCCACTCCCACACTATCACAGGAGGTGGACACTCAGGGTTACTTACAGTTGTCTGTCATTACAGTTTTTCAATAACTGATCAAATGTTCTACTTACATACCTTTTGTTTTATTGGATTGATAAAATATGATCACTTCAGAGTTATTGATATAGTTGGCTTGCCAATCCTCATTCTTCATTTATGTGTGACTGTTTTGCTATACAGGTAATTTCATATTCAATTTATAAAAAGAAGTTTAGATTGAGTAATGTTAACTTTAGCCAGTCTACTATTTTTGCTGAAAAGGTGATGAGTTTGGTTTCCAATACTGTACTTTTCCAGGGAATAATTTTGCTACTCTATCATTCAGTGATAGAAAATGTTATATGCTTGCTTGCCTATGTTCAATGTTTCCTTATTCGCGTGATGTCGGAGTCAAGAAAACTTTTGTAAGACTTTGGTTGTTTGTTGGGATTGGATAATTTTACTGAAACACAAAAAAACTATAATAATTTTATTGTCAAAAGCTGAAAGGTCATACAAAAACATCGAGATGATTGAAATCTAGACTCTCCATTAGAATAAACTGTACCAAACAATCAGATTATCTTAAGCTAATGTACGACACATGTGTTGTACCTTCTTAATTGTGAAAGTGTGAGTGATGTCATTGTGTCGTTTTAAGGTTATTTAGTGATATCAGTGTTTGCCCTTTCCGTAGAGTGGCTGCTTTGGATCATCAGTGGCTCTTAGTGGACAAACACAACGCCTGATGAGCCAGGTAAGCTGAATCTTCCTTCAGTCCAGGGTTTGAAATTATCTAAAAATCATGTATTATCAGTATACATTAGAATTGACAAAATATGTATATGGTGACCAGTATATTTTGGGCTGCTCTAGGGAGAAAGAGAGAGAGTCTGTTCTTTTGGAAGGAATTTGCTTATTATTATGTTGAGTTTGGTAGGAAGATAAGGGAAGGGAATTAAAAAACTAGTGGTAGTCAGAAGCAGCTATTTTTGTAAGTTCAAATTCTCTCTCTCTCTCTCTCTCTCTCTCTCTCTCTCTCTCTCTCTCTCTCTCTCTCTCTCTCTCTCTCTCTCTCTCTCTCTCTCTCTCTCTCTCTCTCTCTCTCTCTCTCTCTCTCTCTCTCTCTCTCTCTCTCTCTCTCTCTCTCTCTCTCTCTCTCTCTCGCTCTCTCGCTCTCTCTCTCTCTCGCTCTCTCTCTCTCTCTCTCTCTCTGTTTAAAATTATAATGTTGCAATTGTCGCCATGAAAACAGAGAGTGTGTCATAGGTAGTGAAGTTTCCTTACTCTTAGAATCCTTTTGTTGCAGAGTCCCCCAGTACAGCCCAGAGTTGGTGGAATGGTAGATGTTCCAACCCTCACCAACTTGGAGGGCAAATACGGCTTCACAGTCACAGTGGATGACAATGAACGCTCCACCAAGAGTCCCATGTGGCTGGTAAGTGGTTGGTGGTCAGTGTGTGTGTGGTGAGGATTGATGCTTCACTGGAACGTAATGACAAACATATCAAGGAAATTATTAAAATGTAATCAATATTTTCATTATATTATCTGTTGTATGATGATAGCTTGCTAGGATAGAGTTTGATGTACAGTTAACTACTTATTTGTAACTTTTTGAAGATTTGGGTATTGTGAAGTAGAACAGGTACCGTATATAGTGGTATAGTGGTATAATGACAAGTTTTCATGGTATAATCTTGTAACTTCAAAAACTTTAATTAAGTTGATGTGTTTTGTCAGTCTACATTTGCATACTATTCCATGCTTTATTCAAAAATTCTGAGAGGATGGATATATTTGTTTAAGTATAAAACAGTTTTGTATATACCATTACTTTTATGGAATACCATCGGTGTAATTATTTTTAACAAGAAACAAAATCTAGTTTATATGATATATAGATCTTGAGAGAGGCAGCTAAAATTGGATGCAGTATTACAAAGGTTCATTTGCATATACACCAAGCATTGTTCTAAGCCTCTTCCTGTCACTTTACAAATGTAGATTTCATGTTGTCAACCTGTAACTTAATAACAGTTCATCCAAGATGCAGGATTCTGTACAACTTCTTTGTGGCTCCAGTGAAGTGTTTGGAGTGCTCTGCTTGATGACCATGTATCCATATTAACACTGACCCACATTTTTAGGTTGCTGTGGGAAGCTGGATATAAAATTAACCTTTCAGAGTAATGGCATCTCAAAATGATAGATGGTGAGGTTGTTCATCTGTAGATTTATATTAGTCGATCAGCAGTCTATTGATCCTTTCCTCCCATTCTAGATGAGCACCATCGTCAACAAACTGTACACAAACCTCAACAAGGCGGTGCCCTTTGAAGTGAGGATGAAAAACTCACTCATAGATGATGAAAAACTGTACATCCGAGCCATTCTTGTGTTCTCCAGTCCTGAATTCCTGAGAACAAATGTCACCCGATGCCCCAACCATGCTGCAATTACTGAGGCAACTAATCATGGTAAGTAATAAGGTAGTGTGGCAAAACCAAGGATGGTAGAGTATTCATCATCCTAATATCTTATTGTCAGGAAGTTGAAGGATCAAGCAACTTATGTTTTTTGTGGTATCTAACTGCATATTTTCAATGTCTTTTTTAGTCAAATATCTTGCTGGGATAACTTGATGAAAAGATTCCTTCTACAATATATTGTCATGTTGAGATAGGAAGTAAATAAGGATCCAGAATTTATATAAAAAACACCAACACCATTCAAAAAGGATAACAACTCACACACTTGTAACTTAAACAATTCCACACACAATACAATATCACGAACAAACTTTGTGAATTAACAATAATCCATGTACTGGAAAATTATTCAATATAATAATACAAAGAACATTGATTATTTTACTACTCAGACATCTATTATCTATTATCAACACCGCATGCAGTTTCCTGTAGACATTTTCACTTGAGCAACCTTTTCTCCACCCCACAGACTTCCCTTACCCAAACCATGTGGTGAGAGCAGACCACCCTTCTGCCCTCTACCAGGAGAGTGCCTCGGGCCGCCTCTCTGTTGTGGTGCCTCTTGACCTGCAGCAGAGTGGGCCAGACTATGCCCTCATCCTGCTGCGCTTCATGTGCCTTGGGTCTTGTGTTGGGGGCATCAGCAGGCGACCCATCTCTATTGTGCTTACTCTAGAGAATGGGTATGTGGGTGTGTTTTGGTGTTTATTAACCTTTTAACACGCACATTACCTTCCATTCAAAACAATCACTTTTCCATTGGTGTATATTTTTCTCAGACAGTAACCTGAAACAGGATAGAAAAATAACCTTTTCTCATTGTATGGTTTCAGGCAAGCTGAAGTGCTTGGACGCAAAGTGATTGATGTACGGGTGTGTGCCTGTCCTACGAGGGACATCAGAACGGATGAACAGTCAGTCTCCAACAGGGGAGTGAAGCGCAAGGGTTCCTCCACACAGGTAAAACACTGCCACACGCTGCATTCTTGAACGTTTTATTTGGAGGTTTTATGTTCTTGTAACGATTTTTCACCACAAAGTAATACAAATTTGCTACCAAAAATATCCCATGAACCTTAATTTTCCAGTTCATATAATCAGTTACTGCCATAAACAGTGTGTGTGTGTGTGTGTGTGTGTGTAGACAAAAAGAGGTGCCAGTAAATCAGTGGTATACCTGTACTATGTGGATGCTTTGTCTAGGCTACCTCCCCTTCAATTTAGGAGGATGTCAGCCTGGTATATAGAGAGAGAGCTTAAGGTGATATAACATGTTGATGGGAATGGTGTAGTTATGATTACGGTAAATCTTACTAATAGCATCTCTTCATGGATCACCAAAATATTGACATAGGTGATGAGGTACGTAATGTACAATACGTTAGTGGTGGTTTTATTTGGGGGACGGCCACACTTTGTTCTCTTTTACCAGATTGGTGCCGCATCGGCCTCTTGATCATGTAGACCTTTCTGTGTTTTTTCTAGGTCCAGCAGATCATCAAGAAGAAACCCAAGATGGTGGAACTCAAGCTTGAACTTGATGAAGGATCCCAGGAAGTGTTCAACATTAAGGTATTGGTGGGCAGAGAGGGAGGGAGAACCAGATGATATAGTGACAACAACTTAACTGAATATACAAAGTAGTCAAAAGGAGTTTGCTTCCGTGGTCTGGTATATAGATAGATATTAGATGGACATATATAATCAGGGTGAACTTGGAGTGCCAAATTGATTCTCACATTGCATTATTTCTACAACACAGGTTCAAGGCCGCCAGCTGTACACCTTTATGCTGAACATGATGCGTGTTTACTACAGTACTCACCCTGACTATGCACTGCGTTACCCTGACCCCACCATTACAGTGACCAGGTAAGACACCTCGTTTCATTACTCATAACTTTTTTCTTGTTACTCAAGGTTATTATTCAACTGTTTCCTCATGAAATGTCAATGAAACTTAGGGAAAGTGAATTTTTTCCTTGTTTAGGCTATTGATTTTTGGCCATCTCTTAAATGTCATAACAGTTTTTAATATATCTATATATTTTTTTAGAAATTTATTAACTTATTACAATTTTGCAGTTCTATAAGACAGAAGAACTCAGCAAAAGCGAAGAAAAAGATAAGTAAAACAGAAATAGTTGAGGAAATCAATAGCAATGCAGCCGGGAGATCTACTGGAAGCTCACCAGTTCATGATGAAAACTTAGTGATTGATTCTCAGGAGAGTCCTCCACATAGTTCACCAGCCAGTCAGCTGCATCTACAAGGCTCCATCCCATCCACCATGAGTCTGGAGGTCATGAATAGGGAGACCAATGGGATTGATTGTGTTAATGTTCAGCACTCTACTATCAAGTCTGCTGCTCAAACAGTAAACATGACCTCCTCCATCCCAGTGTTCTCATCTCCCACCATCTCCACCCCTAAGGTAGTGCCACTCTTCTCATCACTCACCTCTGCCAAGCCTCAACTCGCTGCAACTCAAAGTGACAACATCACTCCTTCCAATGGTAGCTTGCCTCGGCACATCCCAGCCATGCAGGTGATGAGAGAACCACAATTGAGAAGGGTGAATTCAGACCCAAAAATTGGGCGTGTCAGACAGGCATTGGCTTATCTTAAAACTCCTTCTATAAACAATGTGACCTCTTTTTCTACTACCAGTGTGGACTTGGGGGTAGACACTGCTACCCATAAAGAGGAAATGTCTTCTCATGACAGTGAAGAAATGTTAGCAGCCAATGTCTTAGCTGCAGGATTTGCAAAGAAAAGTAGAAAGTGATATACGTATACATATAAACACTTAATAAGACAATGTAGCAAACTTGTGTGCTGACCATCTCATTCATGTGCCTGATTGACATTCTGGAGTGACTAGATCTTTAGTGGAAGGTTTAATGGAAATATTGGATCCTTGAGGAAGACATTCCCACCAGGATACTAATGACCTTGAGGTCCTGCTTGGCTGCCTCACCCATGTGTACAATGTAGGTGTGCAAACTTGAAAAAGGGTTTACTCACCTTACGTGCTGAAAAAAGAAAATTTTAAAAAGTGATATTCTACATCCTTGTGGCAGCCAAAGACAACCAATTGTGAAAAATATACACTGCTGAATGCTGGAAATATTGGAACATTCAATAAAGGTTGAGACAAATAAGGCATAACACTATAGGACTGAGGTGAAGTATTGACAGTGTACAAGAGGGCATTAATGTTACGCTAACTTCAGGTACAAAATAAAACCACTTAGGCTGTGGAAACTCAGTGGTGTGTTGGTGTTTTGTAAAATACAATTTAAAATTATTATTAATTTATTTACATGTGCCTGCCTTGTTTCACCAGAAATAGTCCAGTGTGTGATCACTAGTTGAACTTGGCTAAAGCTGTGAACTCACCAAGGGTCAGGATGTCCTGCAACCAATTCTAAAGGTACCCTGGAGTGCTAGTCATGCAACTGATATGTCAGATTCCTATAAGGAAGCTTATTTTTTTGAGTCCTCAAAGACTGAAATATATCACAGCTCATTCATTGCTTCATGAAAGCTTAATCTCATCTTGGTTTCTGTATGGCTTCTTCCTTCCCATCTGAATCTGGTGGAAATTCCAATATGGCGCACACCATCTATTAATAATTTATAGACTTACTACTTGTTTAGTTGGTAATTTGCTGAAGCTGAAACTGAACAGCCGATGTAAAATGTGTTGTGGAACCTACAGTTAGAATATAAGAAAGGAACTGTTCACTATCCCGTCCATCTTGGTGCAGCCAATGGTCATTTTGCTGCTGCCTTATGTAAACATATTAACAAAAAATCATAAAACTGAGTTTTGTATTATTTTGGTTTATTATGGATGTAGTTTGGAGTTAAAGACTCTTGATGGAATTACTGTTGCCAGTTTGTATTCTTTTTTGTCTGATGGTATTTAGTGAAGTTGCTCAACAGGAAATCCTGCCTTGCCTTGCACGGCCTCTCTGCATACTGTTTACTGCTGTGAGGTATTAGTGGGTGGTTACAGTGATTCATAATGTGGTCACTGTTGTACACCTGTATGTAATACACAGTCTGGAAATGTGCAACTATGTTTTGAATTTATGTTGTTAATGCATAACGCATTATGCTTAAACCATAATGTATAAGATTATCAATTACAGTAATTATTTATTTTTTTCCCCATTAAAAAAAAGTAAGTTTCTTAAGAAATAATTTGAAGGAATTAGTCTTTTTTTATCTTAAGTGGACATTAATGTTGCCTTGTGTCCTGCAGCAGTCCGGTGCCTTACTAGTGTCTTTATCAATGCAACAACCTGAATTTATCATTGTATATGTATGCATGTAAACTTGTTATATATACGAAAAATACACTGAACCAAAGTGGAAAGTATTGTTGTTAGATCCTAACATGACAATTTTACCAAAGAATATTGTATGGATACAATTTGAAAAGCTTTTGACAATTATTGTGCAGAGCTTACCATATTTGAAAGATAAGTTGTCATTTGAGATGGAAGCAATTATTAATTAACAACCATTTCCTTTTCAAGTTTTCTCAGGAAACAACAAACTTGTGTATTCATGTATATCTTTCTTCATCCGTCAGTCATTTGAAGAGAAGAGTCAGTAACCTTTGTGTGGCACATTATACACTTCACCAGTCAGTCTTCTCTTGGTGTTTAGCATATATGTTGTATACTTCATCTTTGTTATCATGTAACAGTTGTTCTCGCTATGTTCAAACACAGCTTTTTTATTTGTTTATGTATATATATATATATATATATATATATATATATATATATATATATATATATATATATATATATATATATATGTGTGTGTGTGTGTAGATAGATAGATAGGTATGGCATAACATCTTTTTTAAGTACGAAATTTAACTGTACTGCAAAAATAACGCAACTTTTCCGATTGATATGAGTTTTCGGGGTCGAAACAATTTCATTCCCGTCTACGTGGCAGCTGCCCAGCGCCTCGTTGTGCAGCCAACAGTGAAGCGAGGCGGCTGTGTGGCTCTGGCTGTGCATCCTCAAGGCCTCAAAGGTAAGCAAGCAGCAGGATGTACAACTATAGTGCTCAGGTGACAATTTCTCCAGACAAACATGTTTTTAGAAGCGTATGAAATTTGTTGCAATGTAAGGTATTATTGAGGAGACTGACTACACGATGGAGGCAGTGGCATAGCTATGGTGGCCTCGTGCCCCCCAATTCAAGACCTGTGCCCTTCCAAAACATGGCTTTAGTTGAAAATCAAGTGGCCCCCGTGTGTCCCCCTATAAAATAGTCCCTAGCTACGCCACTGGTTGGAGGCCATGCTGAATTATTTGTGATGACATGGAAGACTATTAACAGCAGGTGTATTTACCCATTTATAACATTCACGGAAAGAGAAATGTTCGTTCCAGATATCTATGCTTCTATATAGGAAGCTATAATTTTGTTTTTTTGGCTTTTGGCTTTATTAACTTTTTTTCATGACTACGTATTTCGAGCCCCATACAAACATATTTCTATTAACTTTTTCTTCTTGGAAACTACATACTGCACTGTTCACCCCCTTATCTTTCCTCTTAAGTTAGGAGATTGTCTTTTTAGTTCTCGTTATACGAGTAATATAGGATATGAAAAAAGTGGAAGTCAAAATTTTCCTCAATTCACATTTAAGTTTAAGTTATCTCAAAACTCTATTTGTATTGGAGTTGTGATGGAACAAATAAATGAGAACGAGGAGTTAAGGAAATCCAGGATATGTAAATTAGATAATGACGTCACCATTACAGGTTTGCAGGCGAGGACCGAGAGGCGTTACGAAAATAGTAGTTGGGTTATTAAGTTATATGCGTGTGTATCTCTGACGCCACCAATTCACTTAATTATCTATGACAATTGTAACTTCATCCTGAACCTGCCTTGTCCCTTGAAATTTTTGTGTAGTGTTGGGGAGGACGGAGGTGGGGCGGGGTAGCTTAACAGGCTAGTTAACCAGCCGATCGTGCTAACTACCAGTTAACTTAATCGGCAAGTAAGTGTTGACACAGTTTAGCGAAAAAATATTTACAGCCAGTATTCATTAAGATGTCTGGCATATATACTCTATTAAAAAATCGAAGGCGGACGATGCCTTGCCTTTCCTGCCCCTGTCACCCTGAGAATGGCTACTGAAATGATTGGTGGAGCGTCATTAGTTTGGATTCATTTTGGTGATCAGTATAGGGGGGCTGGGGGGATGAGAGGGCAGACCCTTGTTAAACCTCTCAGATCCCCTAGGGACCTAGCTTGTCACTGTCAACCAATCATCTAGCACGGTGTGGTGATGGCCAGCCTCTTACACCAGTAGGAGGGGCATCCTCCGCCTTCGATTTTTGTATAGAGTATGGTAAAGTAGCCAGGATATCAACTCAACTTACCATGCACTAGCCTACCAAGTGGCTAGTTAGCTGGTTAACCTACTTTTTGTGGTTAATAATATAAACCTATATAAATAGAATAACGTAAGGTTATAAACATTTGCAAGAGGCTATAACTGTAACATGAAAATGGTTGGATTTATTACCAAGTGTTCACACATTTAGGGTCACTAGTCCAGTTTAAGACTGTATTTAGGGTCACAACCGAAAAAGTCAGGAAACACTGCTGTAGAGTCTATTTCCTACTACATATTATGATGTATATACTGTTACTGATGTTTGATTTCCTGTTTCAGGTGTGATTGCGATCTTTTATAAAACACGTGGTGTTTCCTTCCCGTTACTGCGATGCCCCCCATCACACCCCCTCCACCCAGTATTGATGCATCACTGTTAACGTAAGTCAAGCTACAATACTGTCATTGTATATTTATTTATTCATATTTATAATGATGTGATTTGTCTCAGGCTTACCTCTGAAACCTGAATAAGGCCATGTGCATGCATATAAAGTAAAACTTCTGATAAACTTTTAACATTGGTAATCTCCCACACTCACACTCGTCACTATACAATGCATGGAAGGAACTTCATCTGTCATCACCAGTCTTCAACATTATGATAACATAGATAATAGTCTTCCTTCCACCTAGTAAAACCTCACTTGACTCAATGATACAGGAGGTTGTGTTCTTTATAAGTAACACATTCCAAGTGATAAAAAAAAAAGTATAATACATAAACTCACAACCATTACCACCACCACTTAATCACACAATAGCACCTCAGGTTGCTTACCAATCTCTTAAACTAATCACAAGTCATGATGGAGCAAACATAATTTTATTCTTGGTGTCTTTTAAAATGTGTGAATTTAATTTTCAGTCTAAAATATCACAAAGCACTATGTTAACTTCACCTGAAATTACAAAATAATAATAGTAGCGGAACATTGATTTAATTTGAGGCACATTCCAAGAGGTAATTTTACTTCAATAACACTTAAGTTCCAAGGATTGTTTCAATGTTTTAAAATGTGTTTGGTTACTTGATAACAATAACAAAAGCACTCCCTGTAAGACAACATTTAGTTGAATATTGTAAGATAACCTTTTACATTTTTGTATTTTGTGCAAAGTAAACTTAATAAAAAAAAGTCTTAAGTGACGAGACATGAAATGGTCCATTGAGGTGCGATGAACTGATGTGATAATGAAGGTGGTACTGCACTCCACCTAACACTTGTCTGGCTCACTCCATCATTGCAAATGAGGTGATGGCTACAACAAACACTCAGGAAAATAGGCTTTGGTATCTATCTATCTATCTATACATATATCTATCTATCTATCTAATATATATATATATATATATATATATATATATATATATATATATATATATATATATATATATATATATATATATATATATAGACTGTGGTGAGTCTTGACTGTGGTCACATTAACATCCTGTGACCACGTTAACCTATATATATATATATATATATATATATATATATATATATATATATATATATATATATATATATATATATATATATATATATATATATATATATGTTGCGGGCCCGTCACACTTGTATCGGCTGGGGAAGACGAGTCAAGCCCCACAGAGGAATGAAGATTTCCTGAGAGGGAGAAGAAAGAATATTAAGAGGCTGGTAAGGAAGAAGGCCACGCTGAGGCTATGACACTCGGTACGGGCTAGGCCAGTGACAGTAGACTGGAGAGGTTAGTTCGGCCCAATAGTAGTGGAGTGAAGCCTCTCTGAGGAAAGGAGTATAAAGGCATGCTAGGGGTTTTTGAGGGTGTGTGGTTTCTACATCTGTAGAAGTGTGTGGCGAGAGGCGGGAATTGGAGTGTGTTTTGTGTCAGCTGTATGCGGCGAGACATGGAAGAGGCTTGCATCTCTTGTGTTAGAAGGGAGGCAAGGAATGTGAAGATAAAGAGAAGGGAAGTATTAGCCTTACGAGGTTACGAGACATGATAGCAGGTTACATCTTTCTGTAACCAGCCCACATGGTCCCCCAGCCAAGACCAGACGTGGAGGTAGAGAGAGGAAAGGCGCGGGAAGTGTATCTCAAGGTCACGCAGCCGGGCGTGGCGGGAGAGGGAGAGAGAGAGTTGCCAGCGAGAACAATAATGAGAGGTTCTGTGCGTTTTGTTTATTTAACTCTTCCGTCCTTGTTCTCCTAATTTTCCTGACTTTCCCTCTTTCTTCTTTGTGTTGCAAGGTATCCTATCTTGTAGACAATTCCTTTCTGCATCCTCTCGTATGTTAGTCATTGTTCTGGGTTGCTTGTGAGTGGAGCAATGATTTTGTAAAAGAGAGTCTTATTAGGCTATGTTTCGAGATGGCGCAGTGTAGGGGGGAACCCGGCGTGCTCATCGTACGACATGGCATCTCACCTCGGGGAGCTGCGAGCTTGATGAGATGCCGTGAGAGAGTCAGTTACCCGCTAGCCGTCACCAAGAACACCTCGCACTCTGAGCTCCCCACAAATTGGCATTATTTTGTCTGTAACCTCCTCATATTTAAGGGAGTGGGTTATTCGACCGGCCTGTTAGATAAGGGGTATATTTGTGTAGCTAGACAGTAAGGCCCTGTCTGTAGAGGAAACGGTTACAAGCCAGAGCACTGAGACGAGTGTGGTGACAGTATAATTAACACCTAGCTAGCGGTGAACTCCACCTAGAATTTTGTCAGACTGTTCAGTCTCGGGGAAGTAGTTTCGGCGTTGTCTGCGTTTTGTCGGCGTTTGTCAGCGTTGTCGGCGTTTTCTGCGTTGTTTGCTTTTTCGGCGTTGTCTTCGTTGTCCTCATTGAGAGAGAGAGAGCCTTTCATCTGGGGCCTCTTGTGCGATAACACAGACGAGGAGTAATCCCGTCTTAGTGTTAATTAATTACGACTCATATAACGCACTGTACGGAGTCCCCTCGCGGGAGGCTACTTTGCAGGGTGTTATTAGAGTCGAGAGGAGTTATTATTATTCAACCAGAAGTGGGTGGAAAGACACCTTGTGGGCGGTATTCTGGTTGGAGCGATAGCTCCTTGTCTAGGCACTGTAATCTCGTGCTCACTGTAAGTCTCTTTAGAATGTAAGGAGAAGGTGGTTACTACTGGGAGATTCCTTGTTCTTTGGAGGGTTAAAAGAACTGGTGACCTCTTAACGTTAACGGGATGGCTGTAGGTGCTGTGTTTGGGGGCTAAGGGCCGATTTCACAGTCGCTTCGTTTTGTTCTGCCCGTTACCAATGAGCAGCGATTTCCATCACCAACAACAAATCCGATTTCACAGTCGTCTTTCGCGGTTTTGTTTTGACGAAACCATACCAGAGATTGGAACCTTTGGTAACGCAGGCTTGTGAGCTGGGCGACCTCCCCAATGGAGCTTAACAAAGCAATTTTTAGCAAATAAAACAAATTATTATCTCTGTATAGCTCTATTATTTCCTAAAATTTGTGAAAAATTATTTAACAATACAGCAACATGTTGGATGGGTATAATGATAATATGAAAAATGTTTAGAAGAATTTGGAATCATGTCATCACCTCACCAGCTGATAAGCGTTAAAATTGTCAACCAGACGTACTTACATCTGTTATACCTCCTTGCCGTGATATTCCTGCTATGTATGCTTAGGACATATGGAATTTGTTACCTAATTAATGGTAGGCGTTGAACAGTGCATGTGTAAGGCGATGAGGAAGAGAAAAATAAGTTTTCGGAAAACAGTATCTCTTATTTACAAAGTGTCCTCTTATTTACAAGACAAAACTTTATTATTATGCTATATTTCAATGTGTTTTAAATTAACATAACTGTTTTTCGGCAAAATGATCAAACTAAAAATAGATCATGAAACATGACCTAACCTTACGTCCTGAGGGCTTCGCCCGCTGGACCCCCTGATCATTAAAATTCTAATATTACGGTTGTTTCTTAATTTGCTTACCTAGTTCAACTATCTAAATACTCAGAGAGATAAAAGATCTACACGATGAAATAGGTAAGAATGTCTGGAGGATGCTATTTACTGAAATACTGAGAAAAATAGTAGTTGGGTTGATTTATTAATGTGCCGGTTATATCAGGAAACCAGTGAAGGCTGTGAACAACATTCAAACTAGTAAAATGGGAATAAACTTTTCATAGCTTTTCCCAGTATTATTATTGGTCTTTTTAGTTCCATTTCTTATCAAAGACCTTTACCTATAAAGTAGACAAGAATAGGTT
>JAXIVD010003453.1:2500-12500 GCA_036785275.1 Cancer borealis
TCGGTATGGAATCTTTCAAATACTAGTTCATATAAAAGATTGGCTAAAAGACACATCCCTCACCTCATAAACACATCCTTAACCTCATAAAATCTGCATCAATACTGTAGACAATTATTATCAATTAATTACTTAACATTCTTTTGGCAATCTGAACACAAGTTTATAAAGCGTCCATAATAGTGGAGGTGTTGGCTCCACCACCATCTCCTCCACCAACTCCACCTCCACCACCACCACCACCACCGTTCATGACAAGCACACACAAGCTTCACACAAAGTCCACACTTCACCTCACCACCTCATCATAAAAGTATTCCTACTTAAAATAAATTATTTAAATATATTTGAAAACTTTCAACAATACATACACTGTAGACTATTAAGACTTAGAAGGCGTAAGGAGCACACTGTCTTTGTAGAGTGAAACACACCTCAGTTGCACCTCATCACACTCTAACACTTCAGAACACTTCAGAACACATAGCATTCATTCAGCAAACCCAAGAGGCACTTCAGTGAGTGTTGTCATGATCACTGTCATCATCATTACTACACTACTAGGTTACCATAAGCATCATCATCATCATCATAGCAAATAAATTATTATAAATATGACTTCTTTACTAAACAAAATAATCTGTCTCAGTAAGCTGGCTTGCAATAACATTATCTATATTCAAAGCTATATAAAACAAATATTGATATGCCCCAGTGTGTGTGTGTGTGTGTGTGTGTGTGTGTGTGTGTGTGTGTGTGTGTGTGTGTGTGTGTGTGTGTGTGTGTGTGTGTGTGTGTGTGTGTGTGTGTGCGTGCGTGTGTGTGTGTGTGTGTGCGTGTGTGTTTGAATTGTATTGATGTAGTTAAGCAGCGGGAACAGCCATGACTGTAATGCATTCAATACGTACAATGAATATACATATTCAAACACCAGCCATCCCATCATACCTTACAAAACACCTCCACACTTCCCTGCCTTCCCAACCACCTCACAGGATGGAGGTAATAGGTATAAAAATAGTCATCTTCCCTTCATAACAAGTTACATTTGAACTTGTGTAAATATTCTACGTGGAGAGAGTCACACACTCACACTGGAAGCTGAGGCCAAGGCCAGCCTGGGCCCAGGCCAGGGCCAGGGCCGGGGCCAGCCTCACCTGCCTGTCCTGTAACCATCACCAACCTACCTGAAGTGCCTCTACACATGACCTGCCTGTGGTGGGCCAGTACACATAGCCTACCTGTGTTGTCTCTATGGACACCACACCTGTACCTGCAGGCATGACCTACCTGTGTTGCTTGAGCACACCTGCCTTGCCGTGGTGCCGTGGTGCCCTACAGACTGAGCACGTCCAGCACACCCTTCTCCTCAGCCTCCATGAGCAGGTCCAGCAGCCTGGTGTTGAGCACCTCGTTGGTGCCGTCCACCAGCTCCTGTGCGATGGGACTCAGCACCTTCTTGATGCTGGTACGCATGATGTAGGAAGAGGACGGCCTGAACGCCAGACTCACCACCACCTTGGCAAAGCCGGACTTCACCTTGTCAGTGAGCCAGCAGGAGGATGAGCAGCAGGCAGAGCCCCGGTTGATGTTTTCCCCGGCCTTGCTGAGTGTGCCCTGGATGAGACACATGCCCATCAGGAAGCCCACCAGGGAGGTGCGTTCAAACTCTGCCTTGAACTGCTCATAGTTCCAGTTGGGGACGGGCGTGCCCATGGTGGTGGTGGCGGCGGTGAAGGTGGTGTGGTAGTGGCGCAGGATCTCCTCTGCATGGTCCCTGCGCAGGGCAAAGGAGGTGGAGGTGTTGAGGAGGTAGTGCAGGTCAAACACGGGGTTGTTCCACTGTGCAATCTGCCAGTCTATCAGCTTGAGTGAGTGTATGCCTTGGGTGTGGTCGTGGCGGTACATGAGGTTGCTGTTCCAAAAGTCCCCGTGGGTGAGTGCCAGGAAGCGGTGCCGACTCTGGTCGTCCCACAGCGCTGCAAACTTGACGGGCAGGGTGGTGCGGCCCGTCTCCAGCTTCTTGACCATGTCCTCGTAGGTTTTCTTGCTCTTGAGGAAGGTGATCACATTGGCGAGGGAAGCCCACACCACAGGCTTGAAGAAGGTGCTGATGGCGGCGCTGAACTCAAAACAAGGAAACTTGTCAAGGAAGTTGTGTGTCTTGTCGTAGGAGAATGAGACGGCGTGCAGGCGCGCCACGTGTTCCACAGCCATGATGGCGTGTTCAAAGGTGAGTCCTTCCTGCTTGGGGTTGGTCTCATAGCCCAACACCTTCACGTTCTCCATCACTAGTACGTACTCCTTCTCAGTACACTTGCCGTACACGTACTCAGGAAGGAAGAGTCTATACTTGTCCCCGGCGTGGGCTGCCTGGAAGTCATTGAGTTCCTTCAGCACCTCAGAGTACATCTTGAGTTCCTTGATGTGGTAACCACAACGCTTGATCACCTCCCTTGTGAGTGCATCTTTGGCGAGGAACTTCACCACCAGATGGTACTCCTTGTCCTGTCTCCCATCACCACTCTCACTGCCGCCGTCGCCGCTGCTGAGTGTGGCCTTCACATCCAGCAGGATGAGCTCAGCATTGAAACTTTCCCCTGGCTTGGTGGCTGGCAAGGAAGGCATCATTAGTCAAGGCTAATCATCATCATCATCATCACCATTATAATAATAACAACAATGGCAACAATAACACACACAACCTGTCATTCTTCTACTTGCAAAACATCAACATATCATCACTGACACACAATTATAAACACACAATGCACTACATCTGACCTACACTGTGTTTTATTGTACAATTTAATCCATGTTATAAAAATGTGATAAAAACCCGTTCTTTGTCCATTAGACGGTGACGTAAGTTAAGGTGTGTGTGTGTGTGTGTGTGTGTGTGTGTGTGTGTGTGTGTGTGTGTGTGTGTATGTGTGTGTGTGTGTGTGTGTGTGTGTGTGTGTGTGTGATGCCAAGTGTTGATCTGCCAATATATTACTTTGTATTCAAGTAGTGAACGCGTCACCCTAACCTTACCATTCCTGATGGTGTAGGTGTTGACACTAACAGTGGTGGATGGGTCCTTCTTGCACTCATAGTCTGTAAGCATGAACTCCACCCAGGTCTTGGTGATGCCGGCACTGGAGGCAGGCGACCTCATGGTGGTGGTGGTGGTGGTGGTGGTGGTGGTGGTGGTGGTGGTGGTGGTGGTGGTGGTGGTGGTGGTGGTGGTGGTGGTGGTGGTGGCGGTGGTGGTGGTGGCAGTGGTGGCAGTGGTGGTAGTAAGGAACAGTCACAAGGCTTCACCCTATGGAAAAATGATCCGTTCTCATCCTTCATTGTATAGGTGAAGTTTTTGTTAATGTATTTAATTTTACATGAAAAGTGAATTTATCAAGACCTACAAAAAAAAGTTTGGAAGGGAAATTCTTTTTTTTATTGCTATTCCCTAAAATAGTTGAAAAAGAAACAATCCATCTGACAAGGTTAATGTAACACTCTTAAGAATGTACAAGTGAGGAGATGATGGGAAAACAGAATGAGGGAAAAAGTACACACCAATACCAGTAAAGGAAATTAAACGTTTGATTATTGCATTAACCAGATGCAAAGAACAGGAAGAAAATATATAACAGAGTTGAGCAGGACTGTAGGAAGGATAGGCAGGCAGTTAGCAGGTTGAGAAGGGCAGATACTGGGTGTGTTCTTAGTTTAGATGTAGTGTGTTGACACGCTGTGGCTGTGTGTAGGTGCGGGTGTTCATCTCCGGTCACATTGGCCTTTGAGTCTGTGGTGGAAATTAATCCGTTACCTCGGGACACAGACTTTCCACAGTTTACCTTCCCCAGCTTTCACTAGGTACCTATTTATCTACCAATATGTTAGTGAGGATGAACAGCTGGATGAGCTGTGCGCCATCTGCCTTCATCCTGGATCAAACTCAGGCCAGCAGATTCATAGTGAGACGTGCTAACCACTGCACCGTTGAGGCAATATTAGTTTAAATGGAACGGTGTCAAAGATCTAAGATTCAAGTCAGGGAGACATGTTATATGAGAGGTGGTCATGGCGTGAATAAGATGGAGGTTGAAGCAATGAAAGTATGTCTAGAAGGTTTAGTATGTGTGTTTAAAGTTGCATGAATTAATGATGGAGTGGTGGAGGTGATGAGTGGAAGCACCTGGTGATGGTTTGATGTGGAGAGAATGGCAACAAATAAGGTGTCAAGGAGGATACACAAAGGCGAATTGGATGCTGCAGGAGTGAGAGGAAGAATAATGTACAATGGAAGGATAGTTTTGGAATGCTTGAGTGAGGAAGGATGGAGTTAAGTTCTACAATTACAACATTTTCATTCTGGCAAAACAAAACTGAATCTTACCAACCATAATGTCACATACAATCACCTCGCTACTTTAATTGTTTCCTCCTTTTATTTTCTTGGTCTTGGTGTTGTCTAGGGATGCGACAATTCATTTTATTTTTTTATTTTTTTTATTTACTTATATTTTTTTTTTTCTAGTTGTGTGAAACGTGAAGGTGATTGGCAGCAGGTACCACATTAACTAATTCTTTAGATAAATAATCTCAGAAACGAGTGATTTTTAGTGTAAAAACAATATGAGCAAGTTCAATGTGTTAAATGTACTTGATTTAGGTGTTCTTTGTAGTGAGAAAAACATAGGTGTAATTGTGAGATAGTATCATGATGTGAGGTTAAGTTAGGATGGAAGTATGTAAGGATGCAGTGTGTGTGAAATTGTGTATAGGAACCAATGTACACTTGTTGTGGCCGTCTGTCTCCTTAAAGTGAGTTTCATATGGTGGATAATGTCACTCACGAGAAAGACCTTGGTGTTGCAATCCAAAGTGACCTGCAATTCAGTATGCACATTGCAGAGAAAGTAAAGAAAGCAAACACCAATTTGACATTAATTAAGAGGAGTTTCACTTGCATAGATGAAGACATGTTTAAGTGCCTGTATACAGCATTAATTAGTCATCACCTGGAGTATGCCACCTGTGTATGTTCACACCACAAGTTGGGTGAAACTAGATTAATTGAGGGAGTACAGAGAAGAGGTACACATTAATACCACCCATTAGTGAGCAGCCATACACTTATCGTTTGAGACATCTGAGTCACCAACACTGGAGTTTGGAAGACATAGACATAAGGCTGATATGGTGCAGGTGTACAAATTGTTATGAGGACTTGAGGATGGAGATATGACAACCTTCTTTACACCAAGTTCAAGTGATCTTGGTGGCCACAGCAACAAACTATTCAAGTGTACAAACCAGATTCAACTACAGAAGAATAGCTTTTGTTAGCATATCATCAACAAGTGGAACCAACAAGTATTGTCATCTCCTTCTATAAATGCATTTAAATATAGATTTTACGTATACACATAAAAGGACTGAAGTAAATTCTGTCCCCCTTAGTACTAACAAAAGCTCTCAGCCAAAGCCAGTTAAGACAACTAACAAAATTATATTCAAGAGGGGGTCAAACATAAGCAAATTGTTTTCATACGACCCGTACTCAACGCTAAATTCAACAGTATAGTATATTGTAGCCTTATGAGTATGTTCCTTAAGAAAAAAGTAAGAGCCCAATCCAAAGCAAGTTTCTTTTCTGTATTACACAAAAGGACTAAATAAAGTATATATTATTATTATTATTATTATTATTATTATTATTATTATATTATTATTAATGGTATTTGCTGAGCATCAGGCAGAGGAACACTCACTAATACATCATAATAAACAAAAGGTCGGGAATCAAACACACATAACTTGTCACAACATAATGAGGTGAATAGATACGGTATATTCACTCATAAAGTTTGTGTCAAGTTACATGAGTGGCTTTGAGTACAAGTTGAAGGGTTGGATAATATTGAAATAAAGTTAGCGTTAGGTTAGCCACGGAGGGTAATATGGAGATAAGGTTAACCTACTAATTTTGAGACCTAGTTTTTTTTTGCTTTAACAAGTTTCCATAAGTTGATATATATTGCGTGATATTCTACAATCTCAATTCTATCTGACATGTAAGTATTAACCTCGGGAGAAGACGCTAATATTATCTCAAAATTATCTTAAACAGTGACTCCAATAAATATTAGAGGCACCGGAAATACCCACCCACTCACCCACATACCCACCCACCCACCTGAGTGTTCCAGGGTCAGCAGTGTGCCGTCATTGCAGCACCTTATGTGTAGTGTAGTGTGCAGGTACAGGTGTAGGTACAGGCTGGGTACACTAACACTCCAGGCTTCACCTGTCACAACGTACATGTAAGATAAGATCACCTTACACCCAATAATAACCAATGATGACACTACAAGGACGGGACGCACCCATCACACACACACTCACACGCACTCACTCACTCACGCACTCACGAACCTACACACAACTAGTATAAACATACATTAAAACACACTAATGCAGCTGTACCTCACCTTTAAAGTATTGTAATAAATAGTTTTAGGTTTAAAGTGTAATTTAATGGTGTAATAATGTATATGTATTAGTGGTGATATTACAGGGGATACAGACGTGCAGTGTGTGTGTGTGTGTGTGTATTGCCTTGCTTTGGTGTGTGTGTATGTGTGTGTGTGGGTTCTTGCCTTGGCTCACACCTTGCACATCATCAACACATAACTGTGACATAACACATAAGTGAATTAGAGGAACAGTGAATTGTGTAAGAGTACTAAGTGTGTGTGTGTGTGATAATGTTGTATTGAAAAGTGTGTTTGGCCGGTGCGGTGTTTTCATCAGCTGACTGTGTGTGTGTGTGTTGCGTCACGCTGCACTACACACTACACACTCACACTCAATAATGGTGAGTGTACAGGGCATGCAGGAGGTGCCTTCACTCATACTAATGATGAAGGCCTTGGGGAAATATGGAGATAACATTAGCGTGTCCTTCCGAGGTTAATACTTACATCTTACCTGGGTCACCTTTCCTTATGAGCCATACGCTGACAAATTATCAAGTAGAATACAGAAAGGTCAGTATAAAACAATGCGCCAGCCTATCCATATACATCAGTCGAGAGTATATAACCTCAAAAAATAGGCTGGAAAGTGCATTGTATTCAACTTGAGAATAAATGTCAGATAGAATTAATGTTGCAGAATATCATGCAATATATGTCAACTTCCGGAAACTTGTTAAATCAAAATAGTCCTAACATCAAAATGAGTAGGGTAACCGTATCTCCATATTATCTGTGCCTGGCCTGGTGTGGGCTGGCACCGTGGCACGTGTATCTGAACATGTATCAACACTTGTTCCTTCCTTTCCACTATTGTACCATACTTACTTGATCATTACTAACTCACTTCTTGCCTCTACACTGTTGTGACACTCACCTTAGTATTGGCGGAACTCAACATACGAACAGCCTTGTGTTGTGTTACGTAACATTACCAGGCTCGTGGAGGCAGATCAATCACACCTTCATGTTCTCATCACAATCATTTACCGTTGTTCAAATTATGGTTCTGGTTGTCCATTCCCTGGTGTGGACGCTGATACAAGAACCAACTCAAACTTGTATGTAATAACCTTATTCTCCCATAACTTATCCAGTCTCCTTTCAAATACAATTACAGTGCTTACATGCATGACACTGCTGAGAACACTTCCACACGTCGATCACACTCATCAGAAACATTGGTATTATTTTACATCTTCACCAGAATGCTCTAGAGAATTCAGGGTTATATTTTTGCATTACCTGATGCATTTTGAGAAGGTTTTCTATATTACATTTCCGTCGCAAATTCTTAGTTTGTGAGATATTCAATGTTTCCTGTGAGACCTCTTGGAAAAATAAAGTTTAGTTTGATTTGAGCAAGGCTCTGTTATTTGTCAATGTAGGTTAGGTTTGATTAATTTAGGTTATGTTAGGTCAGGTTAATTAAGAAGCTATCAAATGTTCTCTATGATCAAAAGCACGGAGTTGGACGATATATATATATATATATATATATATATATATATATATATATACATATATATATATATATATATATATATATATATATATATATATATATATATATATATAATGTGAGGTAAGGCTGTGATGAATATACTGTTGTGTTTCAGGCTAAGCACTTGGCCCAGGTGGTGGTAGCAGGGCTGCAGGTGGTGGGTCGTGCCTTCGCTAAAGCACTCAGGCAGGAGATTGCAGGTGAGGACTCATAGTTATGTATCATTGTGTTTGTTAGTACAGTGTTCCCTCCAATTTTGCGACCGAGACCAATCTCCATCTGTGCAAGCCCAGGTACAGTAAAATGGTCATTTAAAATGATTTTCTTATGGATAATGATAATGTTTATGTTTTTCTGTATTTTTCTTTAGTGTGGGATGTATAATTACATGTATTTGTGTACAAACAAGGCCAAAAAAATTACTAAAATCACCATAAGGTTCATGATTCCAATTTTTCGCATTTTTCGGCCTGCAATGTCAACCAATTTCACGCAAAATTGGAGGAAGCAGTGTACCTGTTTAATGTGTGTATGTGTTTTTGTTGTTATAACTAATTTGTGGTTCTGTGTATACCTATATTTTCTTGCTATGTTGTTGTTCCCATAATTTTGAAAGGCAAGTTATATATCTGGAAAGGTTGTCTTTATAACCTGAGTGAGTGTTGCATTGTGTGTTGCAGCGAGCCAGGCAGCGGCACAGCGGGCGGGGGGCGGAGCGACCGGGGCAAAACACTCCGCCACTAATCAGAAGCTTGGGATGACCTTGGAGGAAGCCAAACAGATACTCAATGTTGAGGAAATGGATAATGAGAGGATTGTGAAGAATTATGAGTACTTGTTCAACGTTAATGACAAGAGTAAAGGAGGATCTTTTTACATCCAGAGCAAGGTGAGGCAACGCAGACTAAAGAAGAACAGTAATTGTGCTTATTAAGTACACTCATACCTCCTTTTAACAGACAAAAGGGACAAACATTGGTCTAATAATGCCGATTGTCCGTAATTACCGACATTAAGTCTGAAAAAAGGGTAGTGATATAGTAGTGTACATTTAAACAAACACACTATCCAATCTGACTGTAAAATATCCATACACTGTAAATATACACTATAATATATCTGTACACTGTAAATATACACTATAATACACATGTACTGTACACTGTAAATATACCTTATAATACATCTATACACTGTAAATATACACTATAATACAGTGATTCCATGGAATAATAAGGTACACGTGTGATTATATTCATGTGAACAAAGTGAGTCGGCTGCTGCAGGTTTAATCCGTTGCTTCCAATATCCATTAAATTGAGGTGCATAAAACAAGGTGTGAGTGTACTGAACAGTGTTATAAGGATGGATTATAGTGTGCAGTGTAATGCATGGTGAAGAAATAGTAATAATAATGCATTTCATTTAATTAATATTCATAAATTAAACTTTTAAACCAAGTCTTAATATCTTTTAATGAATACACTTTTAATTTTATTGTATGATGTAAGTATTTTGTTGTCATGATTGTATGTCTTCACTAGTATTTTGAGATGAAAGGCTGAACAAAGGTTACTTGTACATAATTAATTAAGTATGAAGTGTTGGAATGGGTGAGGAAAACACTTTGAGATGATTAGGTCCTATCTTGTAGCAGAGAATAGAGAGGATGGCTTCTCAGACCCCTTACACCATCCCCATCCCTTTTGGTCATCATGTACTACCCTCCCCACCAGTATTTGTGATGCTAGTGTTCTGTGTGATGCAACATTACCATCACGACACAACACAACACAGTCACCATGTACAGTCTTAGAAATGTGTTGTAGTGTAGATTTACATGTATATCCTGTAGTTTTATAAGTTTGTTCCTAAAGAAAGAAGTAAAAGCCCAATCCAAAGCAAGTTTTTTTTCTGTATTACACAAAGACTAAATAAAGTATATATTATTATTGTTATTATTATTATTATT
>JAXIVD010003453.1:20000-22500 GCA_036785275.1 Cancer borealis
AGGGAAAGGTATTATCGAAAGTTCAACTGCGGCTTGGCTGTCCCCAATAGTTTTAGTTAATAAGCCAGGGGGAGACAAAAGACTCTGTTTAGATTATAGAAAAGTAAATAAACAACTAGCTATGGATATTCATCCTCTTCCTAAGTTAGAAGAGTTAGTAGAGAATGTATCAGGAAGTGACTACTATGCCACTTTGGATATGAAGGATGCATATTATCAAATCGCCCTCGATCAATCCAGCAGGGACCTAACTACTTTTAGTGATGGAATCTCACTCTATAGATTTAAAAGATTGCCCTTCGGTTTGAGCTGCAGCCCCGCTTTATTCGCTAGACAAATGAACCAAGCTCTAGCCCCCCTACTTAAAGAAAATTGGGTTAAAAGTTATCTTGATGATCTTATTGTATATGCGGCAGACTACGTTATTTTAATTGAGAGGCTGGAAAAGTTATTTAAACACCTAAAGTCTGTAGGTATAAAACTTAACCTCTCCAAGTGTAATATTGGTCAAAGACAAGTAAAATTCTTAGGACATATAGTGTCAAAGGAAGGGTATCGTCCTGACCCACGTAACGTAGACGCAGTAACCCAAATGAAGCCACCCGCTACTATCAAGGAAACGCGGCGTTTCATCGGGATGTGCTCATTTTATCGCCGCCACATAGAAAAATTCTCAAAGATTCTGGCCCCTCTTACCAACCTTACAAAAAAAGGCCAAATATTTGACTGGACCAGTGAATGTCAGAATGCTTTTGAGACTTTAAAATGTAAACTCACCCATGCCCCAATCCTTTCTAAAGCAGTAATGAATCGGGAGTTTATATTAGAAACCGATGCTAGTGCTACTCATGTAGGAGCAGTGCTGATGCAATATGATGGGAAAGAACCACGAGTGATAGGATTCTTTTCAAAGAAATTAAGACCGGCCGAAATAAGATATTCCACAACCGACAGGGAAGCGTTAGCTGTAGTGTTAGCCTGCCGGCACTTTCACCATTATTTGTGGGGAGTGCGCGTCCTGATCCGCACCGATCATCAACCCCTCATTTCTGTGTTCAGGCAAAGAACCAAATCGCCCAGGATGAATAGGTGGATATTAGAGATGAGGGAGTTTCAGTATAAAATGGAATATAAAGCCGGATCTAAGAACGTGGTGGCTGATCAACTAAGCCGTCCAGTTAAGGTAGTTAGAATGGTAGGGCAAGATACGTTCCTAGGGATGACCAAAGATGAGTTCATACAAGCCCAAGTAGATGAACCCCGTTGGCGAGAAATGAAAGAATATTTAGAAGGAAGACAAGTACCACGACATAAATATCCTCCAGTAATCTTAAATCAGTTTATTGTAGAAGATGGAGTCCTTTATTATTCTAAACAGAAAAGAGATAACACCTTGCTCTATTTGTTGGTGGTGCCCACGGTGATGAAAAAGAAAGCCCTTACTATTATTCATGAAAAAGAATCCGGACATTTAGGTCAACTCAAATCAATATTAAAGGCGGAAGAATATTTTTATTGGCCAAATTTAAAGGCAGATGTGAAGAAATTTGTAAGAGAATGCCTAACTTGTCAGCAAACTAAGTCAGCCTCAACTTTACAAAGGCAGTGGCGAGAATTGCCTCCTGTAAACCAGCCTTTGGATAGAATCAGTGTAGATATAACTGAAATGACTCCTGCTCGAGGAGGTCATCGATATGTATTAACCATAGTAGATCATTTTTCAAGGTTTGTAAAATTGTTAAAATTACGTTCGAGGCAGGCTGAAGAGATAGTTAGGGGTATTAGATCATACGTGGGGGACTATGGAAGGCCAAAAACGCTCCTGGCTGATAATGCTTGCGAGTTCCGTTCTCACCTCCTGGCGGACTTCTGTAAAGCCCACGGAATTCACCAAGTCTACTCCACTCCCTACCATCCTCAAGGAAACTCCATCACCGAACGTTTACATAGAACCCTTAAGTCCGTGTTAGCGTGCTTGAGTAAGGGTCAACCAATTAAGTGGCCCGACTATATCACCCAGTGCCAACAAATACTCAACGCGGCGGTACACGAGACCACAGGAGAACAACCACACTACTTAATGTTCAATCGCCACGCTCCGAGAGTTATAGGGATAACTCTACCACAGGTGGACGATGAGATAGACATTGGTGTCGCCCTGGAGGTAGTGAAGCAAACATCCCGTGACAACAGCCGGAAGTGGTTGGCGCGAGCTAATCTCGGTAGAAAAGAACAAACAGTAAGTGTGGGTGATCTAGTGTGGGTAAAGAAAGAACAAATTAGCTCTTCCATCGAACGCAAACTAGGGATAAAGTGGATTGGCCCCTATAAAGTGAAGGAAGTGAAGCAGGGAGGAGTGTCATACGAGCTGGAAAACACTTTCAGTGGCGACACAATCCTCCGGGCACCAGACAAATTAAAACGTTTTGTAGGGGAGGAGGGGTATATAATCGACATGAGCGAGATCGTGTTGCCTTCCGAGGATGGTGAGGATGATATG
>JAXIVD010003453.1:27500-45918 GCA_036785275.1 Cancer borealis
GTATTATTGTTATTTTGTCAACTGTGTGTGTGTGTGTGTGTGTGTGTGTGTGTGTGTGTGTGTGTGTGTGTGTGCAGCCACTTTCAACCTCATCCTTATGTAGTAGTAGTAAAGTATTGGTTACATTTCCTCTTATGGCACATCCACGCACATTACCAAACTGACAAGATATGTTTTCTATGCAATGATATACTATAAATACGTAGTACTTATATTTCCTACTTTCCTTTCACCATCACACACTCAGTCACCATCACAAGCATGCAGTGAAACAGAATGACAAGATATGTTTCCATGAGGATGAAGAGAAGAATATTAATACTGTCTCTGCTTTCCTTTCCTTTCCATTCCATTCCCCGCCGCCGCCGCTGCCGCCTCAGAACGCATCCCTCATGTTCTGGAATGGACGGACAGCCAGGTCGACCGGCAGACGGAAATTGTTGGGTGTGAGGCGATCCAGCGAGCGGAGAGCATCGTCAAAACCTGTGTGTGGAGGTGAGTTGTGAGTTATGAGAGAGAGAGAGAGAGAGAGAGAGAGAGAGAGAGAGAGAGAGAGAGAGAGAGAGATTCAATGTGGGAGGCTGTGGGGAGTCTTGACTGTGGTTCGTAAACATCCTGTGGGGGACATCCTGTGGGTCTGTGAGGGAGAGAGAGAGAGAGAGAGAGAGAGAGAGAGAGAGACAGAGACAGAGGGAGAGAGAGACAGAGAGAGAGACAGACAGAGAGAGACTACCACCACCACCACCACCACGCACCTGTGAGGCTGGCATAGCTCCAGGGTTGGTAGTACTGTTCCATCAATGCTTGTGTTCGGAAGATTAGCCGCAGCCACAACACAAGCTTCTTCTGACTGCACCAAGAAAAGGATGTTAATTACACATCATTCCAGTATCATAACACACACACACACACACACACACACACACACACACACACACACACACACACACACACACACACAGAGTCTATGTTTCCCACTGTACGTTACTACAGAGACCGAAACTAAGAATGTGACATGCTACTTAAATGACTAAAACACTTGTTATTATTTTTGCAGTGTCATGGATTAGAATGGTGTAATAAAATAAAATAATCATAGTATGTTAAAATTCCCTCGTATCCAAAGGTGTATTGTATTATTATCTGTCATATGGAAAAGATAATGATTAAAATTGGTAACAAAAATTCAGTGTAATATTCTATCTCTATTTTTAGTTTGTCATGTTGTGAATATGAATAAATGCATTCAATAATAAATGTCTGAATATCATTTGTATGGAATCCATCATTATAATTGTAAATATTTAAACACAGTATGTACAATGAATGGCCGGCACCTTATTCCTCCCTAACTAGTTTCTTTTATTTATACTACTACTACTACTACTACTAATAATAATAATAATAGTAATAATAATAATGATAATAAACACTAGTACATGTTTATCATAGAAAAAGTTTAAATAAAATAATCAAAAGAAGGATCATGCCTAGAAAATAAAATAAAAGAATGTTTCAAAAAATAAAAGAAAGAGGATCATGTTTTAAAGTAAATAATAAAATAAGGATCATGTTAGAAGTGTCTTAAGTTTGTTTATTTATTTGTTCTGGTAAATTATCAACACTGCAAGACTTTGTAACTTAGCGGTGTAACTGTAGCGTATATTTATTGATATATCTAACTTGCCTTTTCCCACACTAAGGTAGAACTCAATAAAGTTATGAGTGAAAATTTTCTAAGACTATTTCATCCCTCTACCTCACACCTTTAGGCTATCACATCATAAGTAGACTAACCTAACATAGACTAATAATTCACTGACAAGATAGATATGAGAGTAGGAAACCGACCCGTATAGGAAGGTCAGGTTAGGTTAGGTGTTACTGACAAGATAAATATGAAGGTAGGAATTCAAACTGTGATTGGTCTAGGGAGATTAGGTTAGGTGTTGAGTGCTTACTTGAGAGCCGAGGACACGAAGGCCTTGAGGTGTGAGTCTGCAGATCTCTTGAGTGGAGTGTGAGATGAGATGACGGAGCCGATCACGCCAAGCAGAGACTGTTTGTTGGTCACCATACTGCCACCGGTGATGTCAAGGTTGAAACTCTAAGGAGACATCAACAACATTAATACTAGCACATACAAACACACACACACATAAAATACACTCACACACTCATAAATGCACACACACACACACATCAACACACAAACATTAAACACACATACACACGCATAAACACACACAAAGAGATGATAATGGCAAAAAACGTACATCAACTGAAGGAAAAACCGGAAGGAGACAGGACCAGAAGAGTGTAGCTCAGGCCCTGTATACTACAACTAGGTAAACACACACACACAAACACACACACACACACCTGACTGAGCCTCCTTGCGGGTGTGCGGTTATACTGGTGTCCCTTCTTGAGATGGTAATACTGTAGAATGAGGTCCCAGGCGTGCATCAGCTTGGAGGGACGGTGTGAGGGAGGGTGAGGCAGGCAACTCAGGAACGGAACTAAGGACTGACTTTGTCCAACCTGAAGCAAAGCAAGTACCAGGTGTGAGAGAGAGCGAGAGAGAGAGAGAGAGAGAGAGAGAGACAGAGAGAGAGAGAGAGAGAGAGAGAGAGAGAGAGAGAGAGAGAGAGAGGTGTGTATGTGTGAAAAGTTGGTAAGTCTTTGTATACTTGTAATAA
This sequence comes from Cancer borealis, assembly GCA_036785275.1. Lineage (NCBI taxonomy): Eukaryota > Metazoa > Arthropoda > Malacostraca > Decapoda > Cancridae > Cancer > Cancer borealis. The sequence continues at coordinate 30,203 of JAXIVD010003453.1, forward strand.
CATTTTTTTCACTCATCCTGTGTGTGTGTGTGTGTGTGTGTGTGTGTGTATAACTTAGTAGTGATACATAAAGTGAGTGAGCAAACCTAACACACAGTAGAAGAAAAGTCAAGGAAAAAATTAAATGACAGAAAAAATTAACTAAACACACACACACACACAAACACCTCCCCCCCTTACCGGCATCAGTCCGTGTTGCATGAGGTCTCTCAGCGCTGGTGTCAAATGTTTCCTCACCGCCATCGTCACCTCCCCTCGCGCCCCCCCCAGTGCCTCCGCCCCCGCCCCCTCACCCCCCTCCACCTCCACCTCCGAGTCACTGGTCTGGTCGCTGTCTCCACCTGGGTCTGGCCGGATTGATTCTTCCACTTCCGCTATGGCCAACTCCAAGGCTGCCCGAAGGTCCCTGTGTGGAAGAAGCGGTGGATGAGTGTGTGTGTGTGTGTGTGTGTGTGTGTGTGTGTGTGTGTGTGTGTGTGTGTGTGTGTGTGTGTGTGATGGATAGGTTCACTGGAAACACATTACTTCCAATACTGCTCTCTCTCTCTCTCTCTCTCTCTCTCTCTCTCTCTCTCACCCGTAATGGCTCCCCTGTGGTGTTTTCTTTAAAGTGTTGCTTCTGAATTTAGTGCGTCTGTTCTCGCCACAGCCAAAGGACAGCATGTTGAGGAGGGTTGTGGCGCGCTCCACCACACTGGCCGTCTCCTGCCGCAGCTGTGACCCCAAGACACAGACACAAGGAGAATTACATTATTACATACATACCTAGACCCCACACACACACACACACACACACACACTTGGTTTTGTAATACTTAGCCTGTTATAGATTCAGTTACGTATATTAATTAATTGTGATGCCATAACACCTATCATTATTATCATCATTATCACTATCATTATTATAACACCTGACCACTATCATCACATCATTATTATTACCACTATCATTATTATTATCATCATCATCATCATCAAACAGGTGTGATAGTTTCCTTCCCTTACCTGTTCACTCTCCTTGTTTTGCTTTTCCCTTGTTCTCTTCTCCTTAGTGTGTGTGTTCCTTGCACTTCCTCCTCCCTTGGGCGGGGTGGTCAGGGGACGGGCCGGGAGCTGCGCCCCCCTCACGCCCCCTCCTTCCTCTGGGGGGCAAAGGTTGGGTTGAATAAGATGGTGTAAGGTAAGGTAAAGTGAGGTGAGGTGAGGTAAGGTAAAGTAAGGTAAGGTAAGGTAAAGTAAGGTAAGGCAAGGCAAGGCAAGGTAAGGCAAGGCAAGGTAAAATAAAGTAAGGTGAGATGAGGTAAGGCAAGGTAAGATAAAGCAAGGTAAGGTAAGGCAAGGCAAAGTAAGGTAAAGCAAGGCAAGGTAAGGTAAGGTAAGGCAAGGCAAGGTAAAGCAAGGCAAAGTAAGGTAAGGCAAGGCAAAGTAAGGTAAGGCAAGGTAAGGTAAGGCAAGGTAAGGTAAGGTAAGGCAAGGCAAGGTAAGAAGAACAAGGAATAGGTATATGTTTTATTTATTATTATTTCTGTTTTTCTATGCCTCATTCCCTCCGTCGGACGTCAGCTCCAGTGATCACCCCGTGCAAGCCCCCTTCCCAGACCAAGTAACTCCCAACAGGAAGCATCAACTTGCCCAACCATGAACCTTATGTCTGCCCCCTTGGCCTCCTCCACCCCGGGTTATCCCTTTCAGAAATAACCCAAGAAGCAGGATCACCTTCTGGTTAATGTTCCACAGTGCCACATGCCCATATAGCCAGAGTTGATGTTGGTGGACTATGGTGGTAATAGGCCTTGATTCAGTCTGACGGAGCAGTTGCTGATTTAACACAAAGTCATTCCAATGATATGCCAGGATACTGTGAAGGCATTTATTACCAAACACATCAATATTTGCCTCTTCAGATCAGTGATGCATACAACTTTCTGATATTCTTATTCATCCCTTTATTCATTCTCTCTCTCTCAACTTTGATATTTCTATTCTCTCTCTCTCTCTCTCTCTTTCTCTCTCTCCACTTACCCTGCAGGAAATCTATGAACCTTTCCAAGTCTGAAATTTGTGTCTGCAGTTGAGCGACCAATTGCTCTTTCATCTTGAGCGGGTTGATCAGCTGAGAGGGAAGGAGAGAGAGAGAGAGAGAGAGAGAGAGAGAGAGAGAGAGAGAGAGAGAGAGAGAGAGAGAGAGAGAGAGAGAGAGAGAGAGAGAGAGAGAGAGAGTTATGTATTAGTAGTGTTATTAGTCCACAAGTAGCATGACCATCATTCTAATATTAGTACCACAAAGCATAACATAACAGTTAGTTAGCGAGTTAGTTTTAAAGAGTTGTTATTGATACCACCACCACCACCACCACCATCCCAACTACTACTACTATTACTTTACTAAGGCTTCACCCTCTTGAAACTTTTTAGAGTTATCAAGATATAATCCTACTTTAGTGAATCAAGTGCATGAAAGTGTGCGGCCAATACAGCAAACCATCCTATGTACACCTTTTGTAACCTTTTATGAACTACAAGGATTACAGTGTGTCAATTATTGTAGCCTCCATTTAAAATTAGAACTGCAACTAAAATTAAAACTACAACTACAACTCAAACCAAATTAGATGAAAAAATACTATGTTCAAACTGTCCCTGAAGCACAAGTTGAGTGTCGGGTGAGGTGTGTCGGTAAAGGTGGAGGGAGGCATTCCTTCAAGGTGAACACACTGGAGTACACTGTACACATCACATTCACTCTGTTCACTACACTGTTGTGGTGCACAGACTGGAGGTGTTGTGTGTTGTGTTGAACAAGTGTAGAGATCATGCACCAGGCAATACTGGGGTGATACTAAGGCAGCCACACTGGTGCACAAACACTGTAATGCTGCCCTGTCCTGCCCTATCCTACCCTGGCCTGCCCTGCCCTGCGTGTCATGCCAGCGTGTTCACCTGTACACACCTGCACACTACCTGGTGTACTTATTAACACACATGTTCAAGCCATTCCTCATGTTATGGTGACACACACACACACACACACAGTTTATTTGTTGACATGCACATTGTTATTTACATACAACCACTTCATTACAAGCAACATTTACTTCCTGCTACAAACACACACTTGTATTGTTCTCCCACACACCTCTACACACACTTATACTGACACCAACACACACATTCTTCACTTACACTTACACTTACTACTACTACTACTACTACTACTACTACTACTACTACTACTACTACTACTACCCCTACCCCTTCCCCCTGCTCACCTCCCTCACGTGGTGGTCGACCTGCTGCCTCAGATCCTCCAAGGTGACATTGTCCATCTCGTCCATGTTAAGGTTGAGTCTGTCCTTGAGTTGTTCTGCAAAGTGTTCTTCACATTAACACTACCACCACCACCACCACTAATAATAATAACATTGTATTTATAGCACTGTTAACACACTTTATAACAAGTCACATAATGCCACTTCAACAACCACATAGTTATCACCAAACAGGATTTTTTTTTAATGTATTTATTTTATGCCTCTTGGCCAGTACCGTTTTAATGTACAAGAAAAAAAAAAAATAAATAAATAAATAAACCTTCAGTCTTCCATTTTCTTTTTCCCTTCAAGGCATCAACCACATAACATTTCAACCCAACAACCACTACAACCACAACCAAAATGACCTCACCACATTGAGCCCCTTGACCTCCACTGACCTAGGATGACCCGCTGCCGCTCCATGACGTGTGCCTGGGGTGGTCCGCCTTCACCTGTCTCGTACACGTATAGTTCCAGGTCATCGAGTTGTTGCTTCAGTTGTGAGATGAGTTCCTTCTGTTTGTTCATTGTGGTCATGTCCTCGTGGTCCTTATGCCCTTCTTCATCTTCCTTGCCCTGGGGGTTAGGAACAGTTAGTAGTAGTAGTAGTAGTAGTAGTATTAGTGGTGGTAGTGGTGGTAGTGGTGGTGGTGGTGGTGGTGGTGGTGGTGGTAGTAGTAGTAGTAGTAGTAGTAGTAGAAGTAGAAGTAGAAGTAGAAGTAGTAGTAGTAGTAGTAGTAGTAGTAGTAGTAGTGGTGGTGGTGGTAGTAGTAGTAGTAGTAGTAGATAGAAATAAAAGTAGTAGTAGTAGTAGTATAGTAGGTGTAGTAGATAGAAATAAAAGTAGAAGTATAGTAGCAGTAGTAGTAGTATTAATAGTAGCAGCAGGAGTAGTAGTAATCATACAAGTACCACCCTTAACAAACATACGTACAGACATACAGGCAGCGGTGGGTCCCCTTAGGTCGGGAATGCCTCTGTTTGCAAATTCTTCCAGCTGTGAGAGCAGTGCTTCCTTCTGTTCCGGCGATGCATCCACGATCTGCTTCAGGCGGAATTGTACCTGAAGGGAGAGGAAAGGGTGAGGCAGGAAGAACAGAGGAACACAAGAACAGAACATAAGGAAATAAGAAAATAAGAACATAAGTACATGAGAAAATAAGGAAAGTGTTAGACAGAGAGAGAACATAAGAATATAAGAACACCAGAACATAAAAACATGAAAAAATAAGAACATAATAAAATGATAAAATAATAACATAAGGAAAGTGTTAGACAGAGAACCTAACCTGAACCTTAACTTACCTGTGCAAAGTGTGAGGTGAGAGCCATGAGGGAATTACTAAGCTGGTCTTGTTCCTCCTCCAGCTGTTTAACTCTCTCCTTCTCATCCTCCCCGCCCCCCACGCCCCCCTCACAGCTCCTGCCATGCATGTACCTGGAGGGGAGGGGAAGGAGGGGTGAGGTGAGGAAGGAGGAAGGGAAGGAAGAAGTAGGGAAGATATGAGGTGAGAGAGGGAAGGAGGGAGGGAAGAAAATATAGAAAAATATAATGAGGGAAGGAAGGAAGAGGGGAAGGAGAGAGGGAAGGAAAAATGGGAGGAAAAGAAGGGAGTAAAAGAGAGGAAGGAAAAGAGGGGGAGGAAAAGATAGAAGGAAACGAAGGGAAGGAAAGAGGGAAGGAAGAAAGGGAGGAAAATAAAGAGATACAATGACGAAGGAAGGGAGAGAAAGAGAAAGAAAGAGAAAGATGAAATAAGAATAGAAATAAGAAATGTATATATTCAAGTATGTAATAAAAAGTATATATCATACACACTAACTAACCACCACCACCACCACCACCACCACCACTATCACTATCACCATCACCATCACCACCACCACCATCACCACCATTATACTTACCATGAGTCAAAAGAGTCACCATCCTCAGCCTGGTCATCCGGCGCTCCGAGGGGCGGCCAGCGTTCACCCGTTGGCCTCCCTTCACCATCCCACCAATCATCATCTACATCCACACCCGGCCGACCAATGGCAGTGGTCCTGAGCTCTGATTGGCTGCCGTCACCTGTGTGTTCGTAAGTTGGTTCCTCACGTCCAATCATGTGCTTTGTTGTATCTTCCTCACCTTCACCCGTTTTATGGCAGGTGAATCCATCCTCGTCACCCGTGCTGTGGTGGGTGAATGTGCTGCCTTCACTCTCCTCGTTGGACTCATCTTCCCCTCGGCCGTCACCTTCCCATGTCTTAACTAAACTACTTTTTTCATATTCCGCAATGTTCGTATTTTTTGGTTTGGTCCAATCCGGCGCTTGCGAAATTTTTGTCGTCCAATCATCTGGGTTTATCTGATCTCCCATCCAATCATGTGTGTGGTGTTTCAATGTGGTGATGATTTCCTTGTGTGTGTGTGCATGTGCGTGTGTTCTGTGTGATGCCCCTGTGAAGTCATGGCATTCAGGGACGTCAGAGGAGGCTAGTGTGGTGTCATCAGGGGCATCGTAGTGGCTGTGGGTCTTGATCATGTCCAGTACGAGGTCGTCAGCCGCCATGCCTGTTAGGGAGAAGCAGTCGGATATTGAATGTTGTAATTACTTTGTCTGTTCAATGTCTTCCTCGTCTGATTCCTTCCCTCTTTTCTTTTGCTTCCTTCCTTCCTTCCTTCCTTTCTTCCTTCCTTTCCATCATTTCTTACTTTCGTATAGCAACCTTTTCCTTCCCTTTATTCCTTCCACTTCCCCTCACCTACCTACCTTCCTACCTGTCCTATTCTCTCTCTCTCTCTCTCTCTCTCTCTCTCTCTCTCTCCGCCAGTGCCATCTCACCGTCAGGAAGAGTGACGCGGGTGTAGAGTTTTGTATTTACTATGTCTGTTTGTATATAGCTTATGCCTCCGGGTGAAATAAAGTTATCATTATCATTATTATTATCATTATTATTATCATGGGTAAGGCAATGACAGTACTAATGACTTGAATGGTAATATCTGTTCTAAAATTAAGGATATTCTTGTAAGGAACAATTCTAATTACATTTATCTTACACCTCATCCTAGTATCTACACCACATAACAGTGTATATTAATTTTAATCATTGCATGTTATTATTCTTTCATTCTCCTTTCCCTCATCTTGTGTAAGGTTGCTGCATGGGTGTGCTAGTACTTGGCTGGTGACTTAAAGGTTGTGAGTTCAAGCCTGGGTGATGACATCTTAGCTTGGTGAGATCATAAGAACAAAAACATAGTGAGGCTATAAGAAGCCAGTTGACCTACACAAGGCAGCTCCTGTGCACCTAAAACCTACCATGAGAGGGGCAGCACTCTCTTCCTAACCTAACCTAATCTAATCCAACAACCTAATCTTACCTAACCTAACCTAAGCACTACATGTATCACCAAAAAAACATAAGACGCATCAAAAATTTGTTGGTTGGGTAAAACTGAGAATTGTCCGTGTAAATATGCCCCTAGTTGTAGAAGATTATTATTATCAAAGTGTTTAGAGATACAGCAGTCGTACCACACTGTCAACTGCTATTCATCTGCTATTCCTATGGTCTGTGCCTTAGTATTTACCTGATAAAGCATTTTTCAAGTTATGTTAGGTTGATTATGTTATGTTAGGTACGGTTAGGTTCGGTTATATAAGCTTTTTACCCAAAAGTTAGGCAACTGCCATATCTATAAGGGAGCACTATGAAGATACGGCACTCGTTAAGTTATGGTTAGATTAGGCTATGTTAGGTTATGTTAGGTACGGTTTAGTTCAATTATATAAGCTTTTTACATTTTATTACCCAAAAGTTAGTCGTGTCAGCTGCTGTACCTGTAAGCACTACTTATTATTATTATCATTAGTTTTCTTAACACTCTATCCTCTCACTCCTCTGCAAGTCTTAGTGTTACATCTACATAATACATTACACTCAGAAAAATAATTGAATAAGCATCACTAACACAATTACAATCAGGTTGAAATAAACTTCATCTCCACAAGTGTGCAAACAAACTCTGTAATGATGTCATGTTGCTTACATTTTTATATGATGTGAATTCTTTAAAAAATTGATGATGAGAAATTTGTGCAAGGTTGATTTTATGTCTAATATGACCAAGCATTGTACTGAGACCGTGTACAGATGTCATGGCCGAGGTGACAGTAAAACACACACACACACACACACACACACACACACACACACACACACACACACACACAATGAACACTTCCATACAATATAACAAGACAAACATTTCATCACTCACCACTTCAAAATTTTTCTCTCAACTCGTTACGTATCAAACTCGATTGCATTTTATCATAACAAACATAACATATAATAAAAGACCACATACTATACTAGAATAAAAGAAAACACACACACAATGACATGTATACATTATCAATATATCAATACACACACACACACACACACACACAAACGTCTTGGTCTAATAACGTATAGAAAAAACACCAAACACTATAACAACACTACACTATCAACACAATTGTGTCTAATAATCAAGAAATACATTAACCATACGAGCCACGTTGATCCTGTTTGTATGTATGTATGTATGTGTGTGTGCGTGGGCGTAGTGACGTGGGAACACACTGCAACCTAACATACTGCTCATAACACTCTTATATATAACCTTGACAAGTATTCATGGACTTACAGAGGCGGGGAAGTGTTTCGTATTAATGTTGTACAATGTCATAAAGTAGTTTATCTCACCTGACAGTCCCGGGGAAGGTTAATTAAGGAAGGTCCCGTAGATGACAGGTGTTAGTGAGAATCCATGATCGTCTGCTGGGAGTATTATTATTATTATTACTATTACATGTTTGTTCATCTTCATTCTATCAAGTAATCGTAATGAAAAAAAATGTTAAAGTGATATAATATAGATTATTCATATATTATCTCTTAAATCGTATGGAAGAAAAAAAACCGAATCCTGTATATTTTTCTTCTTTATGATAAGTAATATATACACCATTAGAAAAAAGTTAGATAATATAATTTTTCAAAATTGCATAGTCTCATGAATGGAACAGATGGAACAATAACTGTATTCTATTCACAACTATTATAGAACCGAATCCAGTTTTCTTACATGGTACGTGCAACCAGCGCCGACTAGCACTAACCAGCGTCAATAATTAACATAACAATTACTACATATGCACTGAGGAAGCAGACGCCAGCTTGTCGGCGTGGCAATCTGCTTCTACCAGCTTTCCTGATTCCCCTGGACCACGAATATTCAACATACTCTATTTTTTTTGTCCTAGTATACTATTAAGTAGACACAGTAATTTCAGTCAGAGTGTACTCAATTCTCTCTCTATTTATAATTGTGTTATGCAAAACACACATACACTTTACAATTTGATCAATCAAATCAACACTGCGTTTCTACACACTGACAGAAAATGCCATTTGCTGTACAACATACCAAAAGCACACTCGACAGTCTTCCTAGTTCCTACATCTAGATCAGCGTTTGTTGGTTGAAGGTGCGATCTTCAAAGGTTAGGTGTCAGGCGATCTCTACTATATGGGTTTAGGAGAAAAGGTAAAAGTGGATAAGCTGATCCTCCCCCATAAACACGTACCAGGCTTTAATATGTGTATTTACTAACTTACTTACTTGACAGATAGCATACTACCGCGTCCCTCGATCCATCCGCCGGTCGGAACAGATTACCCGTGTCCTTTGTGATCACCTGCCAGCGCCGGAAGACTGCGGGTCAGCGCCGATTGGCCGCGCGAGAAAACCAGCGTTCCTAATGCACGTACTCCTGAAACAACTGATAATGAAAGAGTGAACACCTGTTTGACATATTAATTATCAAACATCACCTTAACACGAACCACCTCTCTGCTGCATCTGTAACCTTGATTCAGTTTTCATTATATAAGTAGGCTACATAAGTTGAGAGAGAGAGAGAGAGAGAGAGAGGGAGAGAGAGAGAGAGAGAGAGAGAGAGAGAGAGAGAGAGAGAGAGAGAGAGAGAGAGAGAGAGAGAGAGAGAGAGAGAGAGAGAGAGAGAGAGAGACGTACCTGTATAATTATTTCATGATCATCAATGGCTGATATTAACACAACATTCGTGGTGCCCATTCTCATTATCATGTCTTAATTGTTGAGACCTGGCAGGAAGGATGACGTACGTACACCCAACGCAGGTGTACGCAAACTGGATAAATATATATAGTATATATATATATATATATATATATATATATATATATATATATATATATATATATATATATATATATATATACTATATATATTTATTCAGTTTGCATACACCTGAGTTAATATATATTAACTCAGGTGTACTCAGTCAATATATATATATATATATATATATATATATATATATATATATATATATATATATATACATATATATATATATATATATATATATATATATATATATATATATATATATATATATATATAGTTACGTTAGCCCGTCTGCCAGCCTTCCTCCTGCGTCAAGGTTACAACAGCATAGTGATGGGAATTTCGGCTCTTTTCAGAGAATCGATTCTTTCGTTCTCGTTCACTCAATAGAACCGGCTCTTTCGGCTCTCACATACTTTTTTTTAAGTAGTTCCACATATTCTGTTTAGTCTTTATAATTTAGAAGGAATTTCTTAGGATAACTTGGCTAGTTAGCTTTCAATATCTACTGAATTAAGGAAAGGTAAAAAAGCTTTTAAAAAACGTTTATTTTAATTTAAACCAAATTCATACCAAATCATAGACTACTTTAATAACAGGTACATTTTATTTAAAAGGTGAAAAAGCCTTAAATATTTTTTCTTAATTAATACCAATTATAGAATATATTAATTACTTTATACTCACTCCACCTAAATAACCTGTTTCACAGTTTCATTTGGTTCAGACTTGCAGTGCATTCACACTGCAGATAAGTTCAGACAACCAAGGAATTTCTCTGAATTAGTAATAATATCTATAAACATTATTAAAGATAAAGTTAAAATTATATATATATATATATATATATATATATATATATATATATATATATATATATATATATATTATATATATGTATATATATATATATATATATATATATATATATATATATATATATATATATATATATATATATTATCTATGCAGTATGACACACACACACACACACACACACACACACACACACACACACACACACACACACACACACACACACACACACACACACACACACACACAGACAGACAGACAGACACACACACACACAAACATAACATCTATTTCCTTTCCTATCTAATATCTATCTATCTATCTATCAGAGAGAGAGATAGATAGATAGATAGATAGATAGATAGATAGATAGATAGAGAGAGAGAGAGAAAGAGAGAGAGAGAGAGAGAAAGAGAGAGAGAGAGAGAGAGAGAGAGAGAGAGAGAGAGAGAGAGAGAGAGAGAGAGAGAGAGAGAGAGAGAGAGAGAGAGAGAGAGAGAGAGAGAGAGAGAGAGAGACACACACACACACACACACACACACACACACACACACACACACACACACACACACACACACACACACACACACACACACACACACACACACACACACACACACTTGACGGACGCAATCCACCTATGTTATAAATGACGATGATGGGGCAAATCAGTTATATAGTTGACTTTTAAAAAGATGTGAGGTTGAAAGAGGAGGTAGAAAGGGATGTAGGAGGTAGAAAAGGAAGTAGGAGGTAGAAAGGGAGGTAAGAAGTAGGAGATAGGCGGTAGGAGATAGGAGTTAGGAGGTAGGAGGTAGAAAGGAAGGTAGGAGGTAGGAGGTATGAGGTAGAAAGGGAGGTAGGAGGTAGAAAGAAAGATAGGAGGTAGAGTACTAACTCTAACCCGTTCTTGTCGCGGGTTAGAGTTGATACTCAAGTAGGCATTACCAACTCCATGCCCGTAGGCCACGCCCCCTCATTATTTATGCATTTTGATTGGTGGACGTGACAGCCAATCACCGTGATTGCCTGTAACTTCAACCAATCAAGATGGATAAATAATGAGGGGGGCGTGGCCTACGGGCATGATGAGCTATGACAGAGGGTATAAATAGAGGCCTCACTCTGTAGTCTGTCATTAGCAATCATGTTTCCGTGCTATCAAGTTCATCCGGTGCGCTGCGCGGCTTACGCTGCAGAGCCTCAGCTGGGAGTAACACGTCTGCAGCTGAGCGTCAGGAAGCGAAACCGACGTTTCCCTTGGTTCACCAAGAAACGGATTGTTTTCGCGTTTGGATTCCAGCAGGACGGCTGGCTGCTCATTGGCCCATCTAAGTGGGAAAATGTGACGCCATGCCGTATGCTGGACATCGAAGGCCTGCGTAAGTTGAAGGCTGACTTGCCTCTGAAGCTGAAGGTGTGGACTAAGGAGCGCAAGGGGAAGGTGGTGCTGCAGGCCAAGCTGGGAGACTTTTTAGCTCACCTGAATTCCTGCTCCACCCCAGCCATCTTCAAGGTAACGACATCTGGTGACTCCTTCAACTTTGCCTATTCCGTACAAGACAAAGAGGCAGAACAAGAGGCGGAACAGGTACAGGAACTACAGGAGGAGCTTCCTGTCACGGCGGATACAGCTTCTGTTGAAACAGAGACAACTTCTGCAGCAGAAGCCATGCCTTTTGCTGCAGATGTAGGACTGGTGACTGAAAATGATGAAGAGGCAAGTGTGTGTACCCCGGCATTAGATGGAGAATGGGTAACGTTTGTTAATAAGCTCACCGGGGCGACATGCAGTCTGCCGGCACACACGCAGGCAGAGAAGGAGGCAAGATGGCGGGAACCCGGTGCCTGGACGAGCGAAGATGAGGAATGGGTAACGTTTGTAAATAAGTCCACCGGGGCGACATTCCGTCTGCCGGCACAGACGAGTCAAGGTGAACTCATCCCAAGTGTGCGCGAGACCACCGAAGATGAGCCCAGCCAGGCTGAAAAGGCTGTTACCAATGTGGAGGTGAAACAAGAAGGGCCACTTCAACGAGAGGAAGACACAAACAAACATGATAAAGAGGTAACAGTAATTGTAGAATCAATAATAAAAGAACAAGTAAAAGTGCTTTTGGAAACACGTCTGGAAGATGAACGCAAAGTAGAAAAAACAGAAAACCAAATACAAACTGAAGAGAATGAAGAATTGAACAAGGATGTATTTGGTAACGCCCGAGAAGACGCCGCCGAGGAGTGTGTGGAGGAGGCCGTGTTGTCCTCCACACTCCCACAGGATAAAAATGTCGAGGACGCTGTCACTGACAACGTTACAGAACAGGATAATGAAAATAAAAGTGATAAGAAGAAGCAATGGAAGAAGACACGCAGGGCCGAGGAGGACGTGGGTCTATTGATGAATGTGATGCGTGTGACCGGCCAGGATCCTGACGCCTCGACGGAGACTTGGACCGTGGCCTGTAGCAGGAACAAGCGGACAAACAAACGGAGGGCATTGGTACCTGTGAATGAGGTGAAGGACAATGCCATGCCACCTCCACCTAAGGAAAAATCACTGCACCCTGTGAATGTAGAAGTGCAGGTCAAGCCTGCTGCGCCAAACAAGACCACACCTGCTCCACGCAGGAACATTCGGCGTGCCCAGAAGGTACCGCTAAATAGTGTTCGAGATTCTTGGAAGCAGGAGGTTGTGGACATTGTAGTACCAGTGGCACCTCACATGCGGCGCTGCATTGTGGGACCACGCGGCGCCATACTTAAGCAGGTGCAGCAGGAGTTTGTGGGAGTACGTGTGACGGTACCGCCGCCGCTGGACGCAGTGACGGACACTGTGAGAGTACGTGGCCCTCCCCGGCAGGTTGCTGGGACCGTGACACGCCTCAAGGCCTTGTTGTATGAGGGGGAGATGATCGAAGCCAAGCTGGCAGTCACACCACAGCAACGGTGTCACGTGGTGGGACCTGCTGGCGTCACCCTTAAGAAACTCCTGCGGGAGTACCCTGACGTGGCGGTGACGGTGCCTCCTCAGAAGGACCGCGAGTCCTGCACCGTGGCACTCAAAGGTCCCCGCCGCCAGGTGATAGGTGCCACTACCATCCTTAACACCTATTTTCAGGCCGCGCTCACCGCTCGCCGTTCCGCCCATACTAACACCAACCGCCCCGCTCACCTTAACACCCACCATCCCGCCTGCTCACCCATCCACCGTCCAACCCATCCTACCCACCAACATTGAGATGCCTCACCCACAATAACCACAATAATTCCTCAACACCCGACGCCTAGCCTGTCATCCTGCGTCACCTCACCATGCATAAGGAAGGAAAAGTAGACATTTTGGAAACTTTATTGTTAATATTCGTACTCACCATCAGTTGTAAATGTTTTGTACATTGGAAATATATCAATGTGACTAACTGTGAAAACTGTGAAAACTGAAGTCAAACACAAATTTTGTAGTGTTGCAACGAAGCAAAACTTTGTCACTGTCACATTGCTTTTTCATTATAATAAAATATATAAACTACATAAAAAATTGTATGAACTTAACCTTATAGTATAATCATTAAAGTTTCCCAGAAAATAAATACAAAAAGGTTTAGATAATGAATATAATTAATTCGTTCTACTTTATTTCTCTCTCTGCCTTCAAATCTGTGCTCTAATTTTTCCCCTCTTTCTAAAGTCTTAAGGAAAAACTTGACAAACACGTAGCATCAGCTCACCAAATCGAGTATTTCATTTCTGCTTTAAGTTGTTTATTTCTTTATTTTTATTTAATTATTTATTTTTTTATTTATTCATTTATTTATTCATTCATTTTTCCATTTCTATTTTGTTTTTATATAGCGGTAGCAATAGCCGTAGATTACGACTTTTCTTACTTTCCCATACAAATTCCATGCTTCGGCTGAAGAGAAGGATGGGTGGGGAGGAGCCTTCCACTTTAGTGTCCTTTAGTCTATCAAGTAGATATTATAGCAGTTAGGTCTGGTAGGACTGTTGCTGTCTGTTCTTTCTTTGTTCTCCTTTGTACTACTACTTCTACTGCTACCACTACTACTACTACTACTACGTACTACTACTACTACTTGTCCTTCTACTATTACTGCTACTTAAAGAGCTATTTGGTTGTGATGCTCAACCGACATAGCGACACATCCACAACTCATCATCTTCATCATCATCATCATCATCACCATCATCATCATCATCATCATCACCATCATCATCATCATCATCATCACCATAAATCACCATCCATCACAGTACTCAGGAAGCGATACCGGCGTTTCCCTTGGTTCACCAAGAAACCATATATATATATATATATATATATATATATATATATATATATATATATATATATATATATATATATATATATATATATATATATATATATATATATATATATTATCTATGCAGTATGACACACACACACACACACACACACACACACACACACACACACACACACACACACACACACACACACACACACACACACACACACACACACACACACACACACACACACACACACACACACACACACACACAGACAAACAGACACACACACACACAAACATAACATCTATTTCCTTTCCTATCTAATATCTATCTATCTATCTATCAGAGAGAGAGATAGATAGATAGATAGATAGATAGATAGATAGATAGATAGATAGAGAGAGAGAGAGAAAGAGAGAGAGAGAGAGAGAGAGAGAGAGAGAGAGAGAGAGAGAGAGAGAGAGAGAGAGAGAGAGAGAGAGAGAGAGAGAGAGAGAGAGAGAGAGACACACACACACACACACACACACACACACACACACACACACACACACACACACACACACACACACACACACACACACACACACACACACACACACACACACACTTGACGGACACAATCCACCTATGTAATAAATGACGATGATGGGGCAAATCAGTTATATAGTTGACTTTTAAAAAGATGTGAGGTTGAAAGAGGAGGTAGAAAGGGATGTAGGAGGTAGAAAAGGAAGTAGGAGGTAGAAAGGGAGGTAAGAAGTAGGAGATAGGCGGTAGGAGATAGGAGTTAGGAGGTAGGAGGTAGAAAGGAAGGTAGGAGGTAGGAGGTAGGAGGTAGAAAGGGAGGTAGGAGGTAGAAAGAAAGATAGGAGGTAGAGTATTAACTCTAACCCGTTCTTGTCGCGGGTTAGAGTTGATACTCAAGTAGGCATTACCAACTCCATGCCCGTAGGCCACGCCCCCTCATTATTTATGCATTTTGATTGGTGGACGTGACAGCCAATCACCGTGATTGCCTGTAACTTCAACCAATCAAGATGGATAAATAATGAGGGGGGCGTGGCCTACGGGCATG